>JAUZST010061164.1:0-23176 GCA_034779995.1 Parotocinclus haroldoi
ATAAATGCATGTTAATATGCTGTTATTAATATATATATATAATGTTAATATGCGGTTCATTGGATTGGTCAGTCTGTAATACTGATTTTCATTCCAATCTTTGTGAGCTGTAGCATATCTTAAACTTTTTACCCTGTTCCCCTTCCGAATAATTGGTTTATTAGCTGCAAGACCATTCCTAACTTCTTCTGACTGTAAAAGTCAACTTGGCATGTCCATCATAAACAAAAGCTGCATGAATCCAGACGGAACGTACAGCACCGAGATTTAAAAAGGGTTCTTGTTACGATATATGTTACAACCCAAGTATGCCGGATCGAGGAATCCCATGGCATATTATAATAATAATGGGGAAATAATATATAACCAAACTGAAAAGGGGGAAAAAAGGAGCGAAAGGTTTTCTAACATATAAAAAGAAAAAGGTGAAAAGGCACGCTGCTGTGTTGCATCCCAGGAGGGAGCAACGTGCGAATAAATCGCGGTGAACGCCAGGGGGCTGCCCTTTACGGCCGGATATGGGGTTTGGCACCGATAGCTACCCTATAGTGGATTATAACGGCCAGGGTCCGGAGGCGGAGTGTAGCCCCTACCAGCCGCGACTCCCAGGTGCCATCAGCTGCCAGGGAAGGAAGCGACAGAGACCATTCAGGACTGTGGGCGAGCGTGCAAAAGGCACGATGAGCGTGTGCGCACCGGTGGTCGGGTGCACAGTGGAGTGAAACGATTTGGCCACGAACACTGCTAGAACTCCTGCTTAAGTAGAGGGAGGCTCAGGTGTTCGTCATCAGGTCGTTAACTAGTCACTGGTTATAAGCCGCCTCACCGATTGCTCTGTAACAGCAAACAGGCAGCGCTGCAAGGGAAAAGGTAGGAACCTTAACAGTTCTAATGTCTAACAGCATTCACCCGTGTGCTCAATGACATCCTACATTATTCTACTCCAAAAAAGTATAATAAAATGGGTTTCTAATTATAATAAACATAGAAAGTATTATACATTATAAAGTAGAATAAAAATAGTATAATAAAAAGATGCGCCATAAAATGGGTAACATGACGCATGATGTGTTTAATTCCAAGACCTTTTTTGCACCCAAAAAGTTTGACGTGTAAAATTCTTAGGCCGCCATTAGATTTGCAATAGTTTAATGATCAGTGAATGTATATATTTCTCTGTTTCTTTCTTAGAATACCACCAGAAAATGTGTATGCCATATTTAAAAATAAATATTATATTATATTATTAAAATATTATAAAATAGTATTTTTAGGCCAGAACGGCGGCTCGATGGGGAGCACCCCAGCCTCACTTTCTGTGTGGAGTCTGCATGTCCTCCTTATGTCTGCATGGGTTTACTCCGGGTACTCCCGTTTCCTCCCACGGACCAAAGACATGTGTGTTAGGTTAACTGGTGTCTCAAAAGTGGCCCTTAGTGTGTGGCTGTGTGCATGACTGTGTGTGCCCTACGATGGATTGGTGCCCCGTCTAGGGTTCCTGCCCTTGCGCCCAGAGTGAATGAATGAATGAATGAATGAGTATTTTTAATCTACATGGCACATAGTGTGAGCTCTGATTACATTAAAGCAATCGCAGCATCTGGCAGCTTCACTGGGTGCCAGATTGACCTCCAAAGGATCTTGATCGGGAATGCACTTTTTGGAAGGGTAGCAGCAAAGAAACCACTAAAGTTCACACAGATTGGAATGAAGATTGGAATTTGAAGTTTGGAGTCACAATTTTGGGTCAGATTGTCAACAGTATGTTATATCTGCTCAATATACCAGTTCGAAAAGAACAAATATTATGGTGGCCTAAAACTTTTGGACAGTACTGTATATAGTATTGCCTTTCTAGTATAGGTAACATAAAGGGAAGGAAATTCCTTCTGAGCATCTGTAGTCTTATATTGAATTTAAAAATTGTAAACAATTATTCATCTGCTTCTTGAAATTCGATTACAATTTTTTATCTAGACCGACCTTTATCTGTATAAAGTGTATTGAAGTGTTTTATTCTGTTTGATCCTGTAAAGGGTATTTCTGTGATTTTAAACATGGCAACTTGTTAATTAAGGATAATTCATTCAACTATGGTCTCTTTACTCATTAAACCGTCCAGTACTTTCACTATAATATGAGTGACATTTAGTAACATTCTTGCTATTTGCTACAACAGAAATCAAAGGCTGAAATCTTCCAGTGTTCTACAAATATATATTTGAGTGTTCTATTCGCTGTGGTGGTTTGGTAACGCAAACAAAAGCATGAGAGCACAACCTATTGTTTATTAGATGTGTACAAAATGTGACTTTACGTGCTCAAAGAAGCTGCAATTAAGAGGGAACAGGTTTGCTTACTTTTGATTGGGAACCCTGTCATAACAGCATATGACTTCACTAAATAGTAGGTTCAGAATAGTAGTGGCACCGTTGGTTGGTGGACTAATTTTGATTGCAGTTTAGAATGGCAGTTGTGGCTTGGTGACTCCTACATCTTACAATATCAAAATGATCCAAACACACATACACACGTGTTTTTCCTCCCCAGTATTGGTAACTCCCAAATCCCCTGTCCATTCACTCTGCGTTTGTGGTGTTCCTGGAAAACAATGTATAGCAAAACCACGGTTATTGTCATTAATCTTTTCAAAAAGCAAAAGAACCATAACTGAAGCCATAGTTACAAGCCATAAAAAAATCATGTAAATCCAATTAATCTGTTCCAGACACTTCAAAATATTAACAAAAATACATTTTTATAGAGAGTAACTATAGTTTAACATACAGAAAACAATGAGAAATAAATGCAAATACACATTTAATCAGTGACTTGTATTTAGGACTTAATAAACACTGGAAAAATACTGGAAATGTTTGGGATGGACGCTCAGGGTGATGCTCGCTGAACGGCGAACGTGTGCTGTAACCCTGGAGTCGTCCCTTCTTTAGGCTTCCACTCGAACCCAGACAGCAGTGAGATTTGGCAGGTGAAATATAAGCACGTGGAACATATGGAGGCTCGTACTCCTGTTGGCGGATACTTCACTACTTTACTGCGACGACCGTACTAAACTTGCTCTTATAGCTTTTCTAGACCTTTTATGCATGTACTTATGAACCAATGCTTGGAGGCGTTACTAGCAGAAATAAAAAAGATAAATAAAGTAAACAAGCTGGGTCTAGTAATCCTGTCTTGTCTAGTTTAGCATAACGCCCACTGTTACTACAAAGTGCAACACTGCACCTACGCACTCCAGGGCTCTTAAAGAGACAGTACACACATCACTGGCCGTTACAGTGGGTGAGTGACGAACGCGTGGGTCGATGCTTTTTTTTTGCCTTCCTGCAAATAGCGCGAGACACATGAGCACGTCGGCAAAAACCGGACAGATGGACGATAACCGAAATCCTTGACTGTTTTAAAGGGAATCCAGTTTGACCATAAAATATTTAATTTCCCTACTATTTTAATTGTAATTTGGCCACTTCATGGTTCTACTGTGACATGTCCTAGCATAACTAGGTTGACTGTGGACTCGAGAGTTCACAATTGCACTCATGGTTGAATTATAACCGCTCACAAAAGTAAGGGATACCCCAAAATGACACATCCCATAATTAAATATTCCCTAATTGTTGTAGCAGTGTGTAAAGGTGACTATTTTGTTTAAACTGTAAACTTAACAGGTTGTACTGTAAAAAATTACATCTATGGTCATTTTGTGATGTAGTTTGTTAGCATAAGGCTGATAGCTTGTGTTTTTTTTCTATTACACTTTGTTTTAGTGTGTCTTTGTTTACTCTACATCAAAAGATTACACACAAAGAACAACAGCCAGGCCAGGATTTACCAGTACTCTTTTCATTGCTCTAGTTAACTGAACTTTTTTCTTTTAGCTCTACTTCTTTAAGCTTTGTGATTTTTCTTGCACTTACTTGAAAGAGGCTAGCACTGGCTAGCAGATACCAGCTTAGCAGCTTAGCTAAGCTGTTTTATTTTCATGCTTAACAGAGAGACATTTCCTTTGGTGCTTTTTAGCTTTTATTTGATCTATAGATAAAGTTAACAGTTTGCTAACTAGCGCGCTAACAAGTTTACGAACATTGCTGCTTGTCTGTGTAATTAGCAGTAACAGCCCTGTCCCTTTTTTTGATGTTAGGAATGAAACCTAAGCTGAACCTCACATTCAAATTATGTAGTTTTTAAATGTATTTATTTATTTATTTAACGAAACTGAGTGTGATTGCGGCAACGCCTTCTGGGTAAGTGGTGTTCCTGATGTCCCCCTAAACCAGTTCTGCAGCCCCACCATTCTGCACGTTTTACTGTTCTCTTTGGTCCCAACACACCTGATGGGACACCTGAACTCACGAACAAACTGAGTAGCTAGGAAAAACACTAAAATGTGCAGAACAGAAGGGGGACTCCAGGACGGATTGAGAAACACTGTACTAAACTGCCCCTAAAACGCCCAACGTTTAACCAAGCCAAGTGCGTGTTCAACAGACCTGCTTGTTTAGCCCCGCTGACCTGATGAGGCTTCTGCTGCCCTCTGCTGGTTGAGTTGTGTTATTGTATATGAGCTGTATGTTCAACTCCGTGATGGCACCGTTTTGTGTGTTTGTTGCAGCAGCAGGGTGCCAAAACGGCATCAGAGCCTCCCATCGCACCTCCTGTGTCTGAAGAGGAAGATGAAGAGGAGGAGGAGGAGGAAGATGAAGAAGACGACGACGATGAGGTTCCACCCATAATCGCACCGAGACCAGAACACACCAAATCTGTGAGTGATCAGTCAGTGCCACTGCCCGATGACGACTCTTCATTCAGCTGGCTTTGCAGAATTTATTAAATACTGATTAATTTGTCACCAACAATGGGATGAAATGGCAGAGATTCACACTTTGTAGACTGACTAGAAAGGGGTGTCTAAAAACCATACATACAGCTTCCATTACAATCCCCCCTTAATCAGCTGGTGAAATCAGATGTTTCATGCTGTTTTTATTTCTCTGATAAAGTTCTCTAAACAACTAAAAGAGCACAAACCTAAATGTTAATCTTGCCATTTGTTTACTCAGGTATATTTCTGATTGATTAGGATTTGTGTCAATGTGTCAACTGAAAGTAAAATGACAAGGATGTGGATCTGGCTGAGACTAAAATGGCTAGAGATCTGCTTTATTTGGACGGAGAGGACCACAGAGATGGCTGATTTGGACGGAAACGGGTCGTGTAAAGTATGCGGAGACTTTGTGTTAACTGGCTTTCTGTTCTGAGGGACCATCAAGCGCCATTTACAGCTTGGTACAGAAAATAGCGGAAAGTCACGCACAAAGACATGAGTAACTTACACAGAAAGGTCTCTAAATACATCAACCGAGTTTGAACAGTCTCTAGTCCACACATGAGCTAATGAGCAAGTAAGCATGTGACCAGTAAGGTAGTTAGATTTCACATGAATGAGTGTGTTTACATGCACTTAATAATTCATAGTTAGATTTCTGCAGTTATGCAGTTCTGTAAGTGGGTGTGTAAACAGCATACTCCGATCTACAAATGTAAAATCCGATAAAGAGAGCTGAGCTGGATTCTGAGCTAGAATTTCTCAGAGCATGTATATCCATACTACGATTGTGATCGGTTCTCTCAGTCTGTGCACGCACGAAAACATCGGGAGAGTGTAAGAAAGTTGCCAGGTCCACTAATTCTTAAAGACTTCGCTCCCTTTGAGATGGCCATAGACTTGGTTGTTTTTTGTGACTTGCGGGATCTGGCAACGCCGGAAGTAAATGCTAATGCTAAGCGGCTATCGAAAACACCGTCCATGCTCAAGAAAATGAACAAGTTCATATCATCTTTTTGTGAGATCATTGGCTTGAAAAGTAGAAATCGTGCTGCTCCTACTAAAATGAGGCGATATTTCATTTTGAAACCTGCCATCTCTCCAGAACATGTGTGATTCCTGGACACTGAGACGTGCAGGAAAAATTAAGGCTTGGCTTTGTCTTCAGGCAGGAGGCTAAGGTCTACCCCGACGAGAACCTTACCGTATATATAATGCCCAGATGTCTTACTGACAGTCTCAGTCCCCCTCCTAGACACCTCACAGCATATTGATGTGTCTTTAATAACCTACGCTGCATAAAGGCGTGCCATTCTACGTTACACGTTACAATAATACGTAACATAACATAATGCGTTCATAAGAAATTCTGTTTTTGCACCAGTACACCTAATCAGATTCCTTGTTCATGGAAACTTACTTGCCAATAAACCTGATTCTGATCTCTGAGTCTTCTCAATCCAAAGATTTCCCATTGTCTGATTACGCAAAGTCAAAATCAAATGGATTTCTATAGCACTTTTTACAATCGACAATCGTCTCAAAACAGCTTTGCAATATTATATTATCTTAAAAGGCCAATCCCAAATTGAGCAAGCCTATGGCGACAGTGGCAAGGAAAAAACTCCCTGATTAAAGAAGGAAGACCTGTGAGGACCAAGCCTCAAATAGGGACTTATCCTCCTTGGGCCTAGCTGTTAATTGAAGTAATTAAGTTGTAGTAATAGAAAAAAATTAAGTAAATAATACAAATTCAGTGAATAATCCATTTTAAATTAGTAATAACATTTCAATTAAATAACGAAATAGATTTAAGTGCATGTATACTCGATACGATTGCTGACAAACTCTTATTTTCTGCATGAAAGCACAGTCAGTGACAGACTTCTGCTTTTTAACTCCCACCTCTGCTCGTGGACACTCAGTGTTATCTGGCTGTTCAGTGTTGTTGACGAGATCCATTGGAGGTCGTCCTGCCAGACCTTCATACAGAATCCTACTGGATGAGAACCCATTGCGCAGAGTGAAAGGGCTTTTATAATTCATTCTAATTTTTAAGACCTCGTCCATTGAAGTGGAGAAACGTTAAGCGGCGCATACCTGCAGAGTAAATTCCTCTAGTTAATCACAAGCGGGTCTCATTACCGCAATAAAGGCTGCTTTGAACTGGTCTGCGAGGATAATAGCATGGGATCATTTTGAAATAATAATTCTACATACTCTTTATCAGCAAGTTTACCTATGACTCCATTTGATCTCTTTCTCCAAGATCTACACACGCTCTGTATTGGAGCCAGCTGCCACTCCTGACCCCGTTAAAGAGGTCACAACAACCCCGCCGGAGTCACAGGTTCAACCGGAGGAAACGACCACATCCAGCACGCTGTACCGACACACAGACAGGCAGAGGAAGAAATCGAAAATGACTGATGAGGAGATCCTCGAACGACTCAGTACGTTGTGTGGCTTCAACATAAAATGTTGCATCTCGGTCTGAAAGCGCCCGCTTTACTGAGTACGTCCTCCGAGGGCAACTGGCTCACCACTGAGTGGTTTAAAAGGTGCCATCAGTTTTGGGACGACCTTCAGATGGTCATAGACCATGATATCATGGTTCATGCTTTGTTTATGATCACTCATTAATGAACTTGAGAACTGAGCTTGTTTTTTTTTTTATTACCGCTCAGTAATTAACCTGAGCACTAATCCCAAAAGGTAGCAGTTTTTCTGGTGCTGACTCTGTTATGGGAAATGATCATGGCTTATTACGGACGTGGAGAGTTCCCAGCTTCTAATGGGACTCTGAATTAGGTTATAAAAGGGACAGGTGCACTTTATTATAACAATCAGACAGCACTAATATCACTTGCATTACAAATATATGTTCTATGTTACAAACGTCTAGGTTGTTTACTATAAACTGGAACTGTATTTATGTTTATCAGTTCAGTATATTATTAAGATCATTTTTGCCCCTCGTTATCCTGGTCAGGGTCACAGGGTCCGTTGCTGATCCAAGAATTCAGAGGGGACAGGTATGCATGTGCCTTGAACTGAGCGCCAGTTCATCACAGGGCTACCTTCTGTAGAGATCATTTATTCATTGCTAGGGGAATGAAACCCATTCGGACTCCCCTCCCTCAGATAGAGACAGTCATACCTGTGGACTGCCCGGCCGGGATGGAAGGCACTGGTGGTGGTAGAGAATTTCAGCTCATGTTTTTATTGTTTATTACATTAAACTGAGCTCCCGATCTTCTCTAAACATGTGCTGAAACGCTGGCAGTGTATGAATGAATGTTTACAGCTCAATTAAGTGCTGCTTGGAGAATAGGAAGAACTTCATATAGCGCCCTCTCTTTTTCACAGGGAGCATCGTCAGTGTCGGGGACCCAAAGAAGAAATACACACGCTTCGAGAAAATAGGACAAGGGTGAGCGCACAAACACATACACAAATACACACATTCGTCTCATTATCCTGTTGGTGACTTCCCATTGTCATTATTATTACTGTATCCAATTAACGCTACACCTACACCTGTTGTAGTTCAGGTCTGTGGTGTTCAAGCGGTTAAGATCCTGGATCAACTGGTCCAGGGTTCACTTCTGACCTCTGATAGTTTGCCCCTTTTGGGTCTCTGAGCAAGGTCCTTAACCCACTATTGCCTGGATTGTAAGACTGCATCACTTGCAGGGCGCTTAGTTATCTGCTAAATAAAAAAATATAAATGTACACTTAACTCGAGTAGCCTAAAGTTACAGTTTCTGTTTTTATTTTAAATGCAGTTTTCCCATGGGGACTAGCACTTTAGAAATAATCAGATCATTTGGTCTCCATAATATGTAAACATCTCTCTCTCTCTCTCTCTCTCTCTCACAAACACACACACACACACACACACACACACACACACACACACACACACACTCCTTTCTCACTATCTCTTTTTGGATTTTGTATTGCCATAATTTGGCACGACTATTGTAGCTACAATCACTGCACCTACACCTAAACCGAACCTTAACCTCAGTGAACTAAGGCAAATTCTTTGTCCCTTTTGGTTTTTGGTTTTTAAAGCAGTTGCCATCTAGAGACAGCATTTTAAAAAACCGTGTATGAAAAGTTGGTGAACCTTCAGATGCGTATCCCGTTACGGTATACAGGATTTGTAGGAAGTCCAGGAAACCTCCTAATTCTCTATATTTGCGCTGTTCTGTCTCCCCCTTGTGGTTATAAACGTTGTATTTCCGACCTTTCCGTGTAAGCACTTTTCTTTTTACACAGGGCATCTGGAACAGTTTACACAGCCATTGATATTGCAACAGGACAGGAGGTAAACATGTCATAGATGCTAAATATTAAGTTACACAAATAAAGAATTTTCTGACTATATTCGTCTCGTCTGCCTGCCTCTCTGTCCCTCATCCTGAATCGCTTTCTTTCTCAGGTGGCTATCAAGCAGATGAATCTCCAGCAGCAGCCCAAGAAGGAACTGATTATTAATGAGATTTTGGTGATGAGGGAAAACAAGAACCCCAATATTGTTAATTACTTGGACAGGTAAATCCTGTGTTACTAAAAAAAAAGTTTTACATCCAAGCTGAGGTACTAATAGTGTTTATGGCTTTTGGAATAAACAAAGGGGTTAAAGCTGTAAACAAGATTTGTGATTTGAGACACAGCTATAGTTGTGTAGGTTAATGGGGGCACCCCTGGTTTACATGCCATAGACCCAGACCCCGTTTCCATAGTGGCCATAGTGGACAGAAAGCCCAGCAACCTCACGGCTGGAAAAAAAAGTGAGAGTCACATGCTTTCCTGAGTGTGAATGTCGGTATCCACTGGAGATTTGAGAGATGCTCCCTCACCGCTCGGGTACCGGAGACCGGCCCTGTAGCTTGTGAAGCAGACCAGGAACCTGTTCCATATCATTTAAGGTGCTGATGTCATGTTATGCTGTAGTTTTTGAAATACATAACTTTGAATCTTCCTACCCTTTTTTCTTCTCTTAGTTATTTAGTGGGTGATGAATTGTGGGTAGTGATGGAGTATTTAGCAGGTGGTTCCCTTACTGATGTCGTGACAGAAACCTGCATGGATGAAGGACAAATAGCGGCAGTGTGCCGAGAGGTAACACAAAGCTTTAAATAGACATTTGTGATTCATTAAGTGTCAAGCTTGGCACGTTTGACGCTCTAACTGTAGTCATACGTGGACTCCAGATTAAAGGCTGAGTAAAGTGTGTGTCTGTGTGTCCCAGTGTTTGCAGGCTCTGGACTTCCTGCACTCGAATCAAGTCATTCACAGGGACATCAAGAGTGATAACATCCTGCTGGGCATGGATGGATCTGTGAAGCTCAGTGAGTCATACACTCTCTCTTTCTTTCTCTCTCTCTCTCTCTCTCTCTCTCTCTCTCTCTCTCTCTCTCTCTCTCTCTCTCTCACACACACACACAAACACACGTTTGTCTCTCTCTATCATTGTGGGGTACCCACTGACAAAGATTACTGTACCTAATTCAAACACTTACCTAACCCTAACTTCGTTCACCTGAGCCAAATCGTTAAGATGATTTGGTTTCCCCAATAAAAGTGTTTTTAAAGACGTGAGGACCAACAAAAAATTATCAGACGTCAAAAAAATGCAATTGCCTGATATTCCTATTATTGCGAAGACGTTTGGACCAAGACAATGTATACACAAACATTTGCTTCCCTTGTGAGGATATTTCCTTGACACGAACGGATCACTGTCTCAAAGTAATGTTATACACATGCCTATGCCTAACCTTAACCTCAGTAACCCAAACCCATATTAAAGTCGGCATTTTATATAAAAGCAATTTCTGAAATTTGTCAAAACCTGAAAATAAGTGAAAATTGCCATTTTCATACCATCCTAATATTGAATTAAAATGTGGCAAGCTAGTTTTTAACATAAAAAAAACATGTCCTTGACTGATAATGTTCAAGTTGAGTTAAATTTTCTTGTGAGCAACAACAAACTGCTTTCTTCAAGTTCAGATTTCAGACTTCCCAAGGACATTCATCTTTCTGTACTTGGTGTGTTTAGGGTCAAAATTGCCTTCAAACCTGACCAACTGAGTCCCGGCAGAAGAATAACTTTTTTCCCCCAGTATCATGCTATACAGTAGGCATATGGTGTGTATTGAATGGGGTGTTTTTTGGTTTTGCCAAACATAATGCTCAGATTTGCACCCAAAAAGTTCAGCTTTGGTGTTAACAGACCATAAAACATTTGCCACATGGCATGGCAAAGCAACACAAAGTCTGGATTTTTTTTTTTCCGAAAAGGCTTCTTTCTTGCCATCTTGCCATTCAGGCTACCTTTGTGGATTGGTCATGAGATTGTTCTTGCATAGTTAAAGCTGCTGAAGTCCTTTTTGTCCTCTTCCAATTTGTATATTTTCACACTATTTATCCCGAAGTCATTTTTAAATACACTGCTGTTAATGGAACAAGGAACAACTCTTCTTATTCTAAAGTAATCAAAACCACTACAACAGGTATGATCGAGTTATCCTAGTGTGATCTGGTTGCACCTGAGCTAATATAATATACAATCACAATTTTAATAGTTTTTTTATTTTTTACTGTAAGTACTTACAGGCAATAATGCAAATATGACTACAATAATCAAGATAAAATGAACATTCTGTGCAGATTAGTTACAAAAGCTTGTGATATTAGACAAAGACTTGCCACAAAACATTAAGATTATTTAATTGCCCATTTGTCCTACTATGCAAAAACTAAAGATTAGGCTGAAAATATTTCCTCAGCATGAAACTCAATAAAAATCAGAATCAATGACAGGAATGTTAAATTGATCTGAACCATGCAGCAGAAATGTAATATAAACCTGTCCATAGTCTTACAACCATAAGCAGCAAGCACCACGTTGAATGCTGATCAATACATAATTAGGGAACTGAAGTTTTAGTCTGTCTTTTGGCAATTTTGTAACAAATCAACACAACAACAAGAAGCAAACTCTACTGCAATATGGAATATAAGAGATTATAAATGCCATGGCAATGAAAAAATGCTGATAAAGCAGAGAGGGAAAGAGAGGGGGGGGGGCAAGTGAGAGAGGGAGAGAGAGAGGGAAACAGAGAGAGAGAGATGACAAGAAACAGAAAAATATGTTTCAAGGGATAACCTGAAAAAATTCAGGGTGGAAAGAAAAAAATGGTTTGGGCTCATCCTCCATGAATCATTAATGGCAACATTGCTGTGCTAAACAGAAAAACTATCATCAACTGCTAAAAACAGGCTGACTCAACATCTCAAAGAAAGAAATTGATGCTATGCATCCCATAGCTAGACCTGAGCAGCAAATAAAAACTTACCTGCCTGAATCCGTTCTAGGAGAGTGAATCATGTTTCTTTTAAACGGTTATGCATACAGTTGAGCTACTCTACATCATCCCTTGTATAATAGGAGAACCTGCACTGGCATTTTCTCATGTAATCTATCTTCAGATCTGTAGAAAACAAGGTTATGAGTTTTGACATTTGTTATACAGTTTTTTTTACAAAATGTATTTTTAGTCAGAAATATCCCAGTATCTGTGATTCGTATTGTAGGTTCCAGTATGATATCTCCTATTGTTTGTTGTACTTGTCCTTGTTATAGTCCCTTGCAAAAGTATTTGTCATTTGACTGATTGTGGTGTTTAATTCCTGCAGAGTTTGCACCACACGGAAGACTTTGCAACAATAGCAACATTTTCCCAAAATTCTCAAAAGTCTCCAGTAAGCCTCAAACCCAAAATGTTTTCTCCACAATAAGCATTCTTCTTGCAATCTTTCAATAGAGTCCTTTGAGGTCAGGAGTTGTGACTCATTTCAGACGTGACACAGGTTCGGGAGTCGATTTCACAATAGGTCTCGTTCACTACAGGTCACTCACAACCAAAAGAAAAACAGTGAAAACCACGTTAACACACTCCCACATAGTCTAGGTGTCCATGTAACAGCTATCTGAGCAGCAGTGCCCAGAGTTTTGTTTTCTTTGTTGACATTATTCAATTAATTACACAAGATATTCAAAGCTTTATTCAAAAATCTTGTGTTATGGATTTTGCCCAACTGTAGGTTAATGTAAAGTTTTAAGCAGTTATACGTCTAGGCTATGATATACTGTATATACAATATACAGGGTGAGTCAAATATCACAGGACACCACTTTATATAAGAAACAAAAGGGAAGCTGACATATCTGAATACCCCAGCATGTAAAGGGTGAGGGGGCTTTTCCTTTAGGCTATGGGCGCCAACTTAGAAGCCGAAATATAGGATCAAGGGCAAGTTTTGATTTTCAAATGAGAAGGAGGTCATGTAGCATATCAAAGAAGACCAGAAATGTCTTAGAAATCCATTGCTGCAATCCGATTGTGATATGGTTCAAAAGTTATCAACACAGCAAGTTCAAAGCTTTTGTTGTTCATCAAAGTTAAACGAAGATAGAATTGACGATTCTGATGTCCAAGGAACACAGCAGCTGTATCACAGCTACCGACTCCAAGAACCGACACATAGAAAGACCACCAATTTCACACAGCACTGTTGTGGACGACATGCCACATAGTGGGTATGGAGGAAGAAACCTTGACAATGGTTTTGGCAGCCTTTGCAAAATACACGATGCAGCATATATTGCAAATCAGAGCATCTGTGAGGGTTTACAACAGATTCATTCAGTTGACATTATCCCTTATGGGAAAGCTCGCTCAGTACCAGGTTCCACTGTATTACTTTTTTACAGCAACCTGATAAATACTTCAGCAAACGCAACATCTATGTTAATAAAATGCAGATTATTTAACAAACTACATTGTTTCCACACTCTTTAACACTAGATTTTATGTAGATTCATGACAGAATTTAAATCATTTTATTTCCCATTCTAGATGTTACATGCGGTTAAGATCAAAGACAGCACATACTTTTCACAATGAATACAATTCATTGCAAGAGACTTGAATATTCATTGAACGAATTGTCCATTTTGTATTTTCTTTTGTAAATGAAAACGTTAAAAATCATCACACGACTATGGTCATGCATTCTAGATCTTAAAGCACTAGTACCAAGTAATCTAACTCATCAGCTTCAGAAACTCTCTTCCTTCCCTTAGGGATGCCCATTGCTAATTTATATGGCTCCGTGTTCTCTACTCTAGCGCAGAGTTTTATATCCAGTGCTATTGATCAGCAAGCCTAGTAAGTAACGCCATGTTTCACTACAAGTATTCCCCATGTGTTTTATGTACAGCTGATGATCAGTGATGCCAGTAATATGGGATCATTAACTGCAGTTGACATGCCCAAAGCTTCTGCTTGTCACAGCCACATGACTCCTTATTTACACAGGAAATCAATACGGTCAAAGGTTTGTGGACACATAACTTCCAAGCAAAACTCTAATTAAAGCATTAATTTGGACTGTCAATACAGCATTTACGCTTCTGGAAATGCCATATCTTGGTTTAAGAACATGGCTACTGGGATGTACACACATTCTGATACATTGGACACTGAATTTGGGAGATAAACCCACTTTACATTCACAGCATTTAGTAGATACCCTTATTCAAAGTGACTTCCAACTGCAGATTGTATGTTTCCTTGAGTTTGAGGAAGGCACTATATAAGTGTAACTAGTAATAATAACTGACACAGTCACAGTTCAAACAATTGATGGTTAAGGCTCTTGCCAACCTGCTTGGTGAAGAGCATGGAGCCCAGAATACACAATTAACACAGATAACCTAAAGATCACTCCATCTACATGGCTGTGGAACAGAGAAATGCAAATTCAATTTCACATTAAAAAAATTCGTATTTTATGTCAACATATTGACTGAACTCAAATAAAATGAAGGGTTCTTTTATTATAAAAGGGTACGTTTATTTTGATGTTTAAAATGCTGATAAGTGTCTTCACCCATGAAGGGATTACAATTGTTGGCATAACACACATCCTCCGCTCGGCTGATGCTCACTTGCTTGGAGTTCCTTCTGTCAAACTACGCACGTATGGCGAAAGAGCATTCAGTGTTGTTGGTCCAAAGTTATGGAACTCGACCCCTCTGTATCACTAAGAGGCACTTAAAAACACACTGGTTTGTAATTGCGTTTCCAAATCCATAGTTTTAACTTTATAAGCTATTTAAAGGTTAATTACTTCTTTTTTATTCTTTATTTATTTCTAAATGTATTCTATATTTATTTCTTTTTGTTTCTGTAGTGTACTTTGTTTGATAATGTTTTTACTTGAATTTTAACTTTAATTTAATTTTTACTTTTGGGTGTCATGAAAGGCGCTTATAAATAACATTTTATTATTATTATTATAACAACCATTTGTCAGCGGGAACCTTTTTGAAGATCAGAAGTCTAATCCATGTTTATGGAATAATTCAACAGGGGAAGCTTGGTGATTAGTACTTTCGACTATTCCCTCGGAATACACAATTATTGTTTTCTACCAATTTATCCTAAAGTTGCTGGACGGGGTTGAGCTAGAGTTGTGTGAAGATCAGTCAAGTCAACTCCAAATCCAACTCTAGCATCTAAGTTTGTGCATGGCACCATGATAAGATCATTCAAAATCATAGGCTGTATTCGGAATCGCATACTACATACCACTGGCATACTACATCCGCCTATCAGTAGTATGTAGTAGGCAACCAAAATGAAAATCCCTACAGATACCAAGGTGTTGTACTACTCAGTTCAGATTTCCAGTGTATGCAGGGGATCTTCATTGTGTACTGCATCTTATCATGCACTCTAGCCTAGTTTACTACGAAAAATAATGCTACCAACTCAGAGTATAAATATAAGTGGTTATATTGTGGCATGTGCTAATCAGAACAAAGCTAGTAAAAGGTTTAAAAAGATGTATTTGAGGTAAATTCTGGGAAATGGGTAGTACACTACCTTGTACTCTTACAAACTGTTACTGTACTGCATACTATACAGGGGCCAGTATGCAGTACACACTAGTGTAGTATGCAATTCACAGTGTAGTAGCATTTTGAATACAGGCATATATTACAATAGCATGCCACCCTGTGCTGTAATCTTATTATAATCTTTCTCCGTGTATGGATGTTGCTTCCACATAGAGGAAATTAGGGAGCAATGGGTGTCTTTAAAGTAGTCAAGTCAAATAGATTGGGGTGTCTACATATGGCAGCTTGGCAATAAACGCACAGATCTAGTCTAAATACATTAAGACTTCCTGCCAATAAAGACAGACCTTATGAATCTTTTATCTTAAAAAACTTAAATGTAAAAAGTAACAATTCAATAATTAAAATGATGTAAACAAATAGCCTTTATTAACAAAAAGATTATGTAATATTCTTTGGTTTGCTGGTTAAGACCAAACAATTTCAATAGAAAATTAGAATAAGATTCTTCTTAAAGCTACACTCCAGTTTCAGCTCTGTAAATAGCAATGTTAATTAGGTATACTCTTAAATTAACTTAATATTTAAAATAAATGCTATCTGTCCTCTCGCTAAGTCAGTATTACAATCAAGGAATCATTTGGTCCTCTGGACCTGAAGGTGATGGCAGTGACTTTTCAATTTTCTCTTTTTTGAGGGCTTTGAGGCACTTGTCCAGCTTTTTGATGGACAGCTCTACATCCTTTTTGGTGATGCCAATAGCAGATGCGGCATTAAGGTACGGACATGGATAGGCATCTGAATGTGACATGAAGCCATGAAAGATGTGGCCACTTACAGTCTGCTCCATGCCCAATGGGACAACCCTGAAAGAAAAAGCACAGTTGAAAGTAAATGAGGAATAAACCTTCTATGGAATAAACTCACACAGGTCAAAACATTATGTCTCAGTGTTATCATTGTCCCGAAATGCTATGCCGTTCCAGCCTTAATATATTCTAATTCTTTATTACTGTAATCTCTCATTGCCACTCATTCACCCGGCATGGCTCCTGTTTTCATGGCTGCCATTATAATTGGAAAAAGGCAGTAAATACATAGAAATTAAACTAAGACACAAAAATTTATATGGAAGAACCTTTGGTCCTAACAGAATACAGTCCAGAGACGTTCTTAAGGTTTATGCACTTTGCTCAAGGGCATGACATTTGTCTCACATAACATCTTCAATTATAAAATGACACTAAAGATTAAACTGCTAAAGATTCACTCAACTCAAATAGGACAATAGCTTATAGACGTGTATATAATTTCTATATCTTAATAAAGTAGCCTTTGCTGATACAGAATGCACAGTACCATTGATTCTCCTTTGTTCCTTACCAGTAATACTTCATATGATATAATGTTCATACAACATACCATATTCTAAAGTCAATCATGCATCATTTATAATGAATATGACATCTTTGAAATAATCACTCATAAAGGTGGATTCCATAAGCTGGTCTGTGAAGAACATCACTCATACACTTCCAAAATGCATTAGTCCGTCCTTCGCTGTCCAGTAAAAGCACGTCACCCGTGTTTCCATCAAGTCAGTGAATCCGAAAAAATCAATAGAAAACGTCTTGAGTATGTACACGGAAACCCATTAGAGGGCTGGACAGCAGGGGGACATGGGGCATGAATGTGTTCTGTCTGCTTTACAGTTCCCAAATACTCAACCTAACCCAAGCAACACCTTTGGTGTCTTATAAAACATTTTGTAGTTGCTTGATTTCACATGGTTCTCAGAGGTGCATGCAATATGTAACTTATTTATATTATATTACTGCACATTGGCACAATAAAGTCAAATGGCCAGTAAAGGGCCACTTCTAATTCCTCGGTTCTAATAGAAAATAGTACCGGTGTAACAATTCTAATGTCACAAGAGAAATAAGCTGAATTAGATATTTATAATGAGTTCTGAAATATTAATGCACCTCCAGCACTGAAGCAATCAAAAGCATGAGATTAAGGTCTCCACTTGCTGTTATAAAACTAGGCATAAATACTAAATGCCCTCATTAATACTAAAGTCATGCTCTCATTAGTGCTAAATTCAACAGGCCTTCCAGTATCCATAATGATAAAAAAGAGAATATATTAACAAAAAATGTTTGGATGTTAAGGTTACCTCAGTACTTGACTTTAGAAATGCTGATTATCCTAGTATTATTATTCTTTATTCTCAATCAGAGAAAAACCAAGAACTAAGGATAAGTTCCAAACTGAAAACTAACAAGTTAACAATAACCCACCAACATCCAAGGTGTAATCAAATCATCAGAGCGCTGCCCGTCAATGTCGTTTCTCTCGCCGATAGCAAGGTTTGTAAATTGTGAAGAAAAAAATCCCAACTGTTAGTAAAGACAATGCAAGTGTTTTTCATTGCTGTTGATATTCCATTTGATTTTTTTCAGTTAACTGTATTGAGAACTGTTGATTATACACTTAATGGGATGATCGGGATGCACTGCAGTGCAGATTGCCGTAGTTTGATTGGCAAAATGTTCTTAAGAAGAGCTGCTTTACTGTTTCTTTACTGTATCCCTGGTACTATTTTATGCAACCTCTACCACTTATAACCAAATATCCATCCATAATCTAGATGTGATATTACCAGAAGTATTTAAAACCTCAAGCCTACCCATCAAGCATCATCGTAGTGGGCATAGAAACATACAGATTAACTCTGTTCGGATATGATTGGACAGAAGCAACTCACCTGGCTCCAGATACCTGCCTGGTGAACAGCATGGAGCCGAGCTGCGTAACGGCATTACCACAGTTAGCCTGAAGACCGCCCAGTGACATGGCTGTGGAACAGACGAATACAAATTTCACCTAAAAATATTTTTATCCGATGTCAGTTTATTGATTGGACACAAATGAGACATGATACCACGGTTCAGGCTGTGCTGGTGTTTACACGGTTATATTATGTCTTTTTGGTTACTGCGATAACAATGTTAGGGTGAATTTAAAGGACACTTTAAGGACTCGGCGACCCCTAAAAGTATATATTAGTGACACTATACTATACTATCTAACAAAAGTGAGTACACCCCTCACATTTCAGTCATTTCAGCTTTTAGAACAGTGTAAACGTAGATGTAGGAGTGCTGCCAGCATTGTTGCAGTAATGGGGTGGGGGGGTCAGCCTGTTCGTGTTCACACCATACACTGCACACTGTATCAAACTTGTCTGAAATTCTGTCATCTCAAAAGGAAGCTTGCATGCTTCAAGTATGTGTGTCAACCAGGTGAGGAGTACAAAAACAAGAGTGCCTTGCCTACAGTTAAGCATGGCAGTGGGAATGTCATGGTTTGGGGCTGAATGAGTGCTTTCGGCTGTGGGGAGCTACAGTTCATTGAGGAAACCATGAACGGCAACATGTACTGTAACATAGTGAAGCAGAGCATGATCCTCTCTCTTCAGTCCTGCAGGGCAGTATTCCCTACAACCCCAAACACACCGCTAAGTCTAGCTAAAGAAACTGAGGGAAAAGATCAAGTATGACTCCAGACCTTGTTGAGCGTCTGTGGAGGAGCGTAAGGTCTCTAACATCTACCAGCTCCATGATGCTGTCCTGGAGGAGTTAAAGAGGATTCCACTGGCAACCTAAAAAGCTCCAGTGAACTCCATGCCCAAGAGAGTTGAAAAATAATGGTGGCCACACAAAATGACACTTTGGCCATTTTAAGTTAGGGGTGCACTCAATTGAGTTGCTAGCAGTTTAGATATTAGTGGCTGTGTGTTGAGTTATATTGAGGGCACAGAAAATCTACACTGTTATTCAAGCTGTAGAATGATTACTTTACAAAGTGTTTGTATCAAAGTGCCATAACTTCAATATTGCTCCATGACGAGATATAATAAAATAGTTACAAAAATGTGAATGGTGTACTCAATTTGATGAGATAATGTATATCAGAAACACAAAACCAAAGCTTCCTGTTTATCCACTGATCCTTGTCAGAGTCACAGGGAACAGTGTGCCCACCTTAGAATATACTGGGTGCAGGCACTGATACACCCTGAACAGGGCACCGGTCCATCACAGGGTTCCTTAAATGCCAGGACTGACCTTCCTATTGCAAGTCTCACCCAGGGAATCACACACAGGCCCCCCGGGATGGCTGACTCCAGCAATATACTTAAGATATTATTAAAACTGTCAGTAGAAGTAATATTCTTCCAGGGCAAGAGCAGTTAATAAGCACATCTTTATAGGGTCCTGTCAGTGGATCTTATTTTTTCCCCTCATTTTCTGTGCTCTTTTCATAGTTGTTTGAACGTCCGTGAAATACACTTCATAAATAAAGTAGATTTGTCTGTCACGGTAATGGTACATTTAATTGTTTCCAAGAACAGAAGCATGGATCATCACTTTGGCCACAATACTGAGAAGCACAAAGCGGAAAGGATTACATTAGAACATGAGTCATGTCCGACATTGGGGCCCACGCGCATTTGACCTAATGATGTGACATTATGAGGTCCACTGAGTAAGTGTGTATGTGATTCCCAGTACAAATAGTATTTCTAGTACTGCATGTGTCTCACCTAGTGATATGGGATTATGAGGTGTATGCAGCAGCCTCTCTCCATGTCTATCGGCCAGTGTCTTCAGCTCTTGCGCCAGGTGGGTGTACAGCTCCTATAGGCAACGACAAAAACTGTTATAAATAGCACTAAAATAATCAGCCTTTTTTAAGCAGCACACACTGTTTACTGCTCGTGTTGCAGTTTTCCATCTGCTGCCCTACTCCCTCCGTCTGTTTACCAATTCTCACTCCTGTTCTCCCTCTATTCCTTTGCTCCTAACTCTCTACATGGATTGCTTACAGTCCATTACCCCTTCCGATGCTTCAGTGTCAGCAATGTTCCATAAATAGCAGTGCTGGCAGTATTACAATTCAGTCTTCAGATCAATGGCAGTATTACAGAGGACACAATGAGATTATGGCATAACAGCAGTTCATTTTGCATTTTCCTCCAGGTTTGTCACTGTCCTGAATAGTCTGCTCCAAGCACATCTTTATGAACGTCAATGCTTTTGTGCCAGCAAAAGCTCGTTTGGTGTGAAAACTTAAATACACACAACCAGAGCTGCACAAACCCAAACACTGACAACACGGGGATCTGTCAATACTGCAGAAGTCTAAGGTTTACCCACTGACAATCAACTGCCCACTAAAATTAACACACAAAGCATCATCATCAACATAATTATCCTCTTTCCCACTTATCCATTTCAGGGTCGTGGTGGCAGCAGGGCAAGCAAAGAAGCCCAGATATCTCTTTCCCCGTAACCTATACCAAGTCCTCCAGGGGTATCACCAGCTGCTTCTAGGTCAGCTGAGAGATAAAATCCCTCCAGCGGTTTCTGAGTCTACCTGGGTCCTCCTTCCAGTTGTCCATGCCTGTAACTCGCCAGAGAAAGATCATTTTGGACCCTTGTATCCACAGTCCCATGCTTTCAGTCATTGCACAGAGCACATGACCATAGCTAAAGGTAGGGATGTAGATCGACCTGTAAGTTGAGAGTTTCACATTATGGCTCAGCTACCTCTTTATCACTATAGTCTGGTACAGTGACCGCATTACTGCAGACACTGCACCAAACCTACAGACAATCTCACGAGCCCCCTTTCCTTTACTCTTAAATAAGAGGTACTTAAACCCAAGACACTTAAATTCCTCTACTTGGGGTAGACTCTAATCCCCTAACTGAAGGGAACATCTTTTTAAAGGAGATAATCATGGCCTCAGACTCAAAGGTGCTGATCTACATAAGAACATAAGAATCTACATAAAAAAAACATGCATGCAAATCTGAATGAAAGTATAAAGAATCAAGCTTTTGACATGACAATCCTAGACACCTGACTTTAACACTTCTAAAAGCCTCTGGGGTGATACGAATCTAAATCAGAAAAGGATTTTTTGGCAGGTAAATGAATTTCTTGGTGTTCTGGTGCATGTAATTAGGAGTAAAACAATAAAGTACTTTTACAACAGGAGAAAAAAATCCATGAATGCATCAGCATCAGACAGAGATAATTGAAGTTACATTTAATTATGCAGGGTTGTTGGTGCTAGATGGGGTGGACTGAGCATTTCAGAAACTGCTGATCTACTGATATACTTTTACACATAATCATCTCTCGGTTTTACAAAGAAAAGTCTAAAAAAGAATAAATATCCTGTGAGTAGTAGTTCTCTGGGAGGAAATACCTTGTTAATGCTAACAGAAAGGGAAAAGAAACTCAAATAACCACTAATCACAACTGAGGCACGCAGATGAGCAAAATTCAAGCGCAGAGTCAAACCTTGAAGCAAATGGGCTACTGCATTAGAAGACCACACAGGGTGCCACTACTGTCAGCTAAGATCAGGCACCTGGGCCATGTGGTTGGCAGATTAGATATTTTGGATTAATAATCCAAAGCAATACGTGATGATTTCCAGGATAAACCACCTCATGCTTATTACTGAGAGTCTGATTAGATTATTTCCTTTGCATGTAGTATTGTATTCTTTATCATTTTAAGTGCAAAAATATGCGTTTCCACTTAAATACATACAGAACCTACAAAGAGTAAAACCAGAGACATTGCTCATAAGCAAGTGAGCCACATATACATTTTTCATAACATTTTCAGCCATATAACCCAAGTAATATACAAGCTTATTAATACAAATTTAAAAAGTCTAAGGTCACGAAACCCACCATAGGACAGATTTACAAATAATACTAATAATAATGGGACAGGTGCAGGTCAGCCCCAGTTCTCCCAAACGCATTTAATAAGAATCTAATGCAATTACCTTCTTGTCTCAACATACAAGATTTTCTTTAAAACTACAAAAACGAAATACTGCAGCTGCCTGAAATACTGCCTGAATTCATGCTAAACTAAACTAAACTAAACTAAAATTACAGTGTTCCCTCGCCACTTCGCGGTTCACCTTTCGCAGACGCGGTGCATTGCGGGTTTTCAAAAAATATTAATGGAAAAAATATATATCTTTTACATTTAAGAAGATCACAAAATGTATAAGAATATATTAAAAGCGTTAATTTTAACAATAAAGGAATGTTATAAATGATAAAATATTACGATTTACAGTGAATAGCTGTTGTGTCTACTCAATGTGACGGAGCATGCGTGATACGAGAGTGATGTATGGCGTGTTAAGTATGGTGTGTTAAGTAAAGAGAACGTTCGATTACTTCAGCTTGTTGTTTCATTATTCAACAGTTAAAAACACTACAATAGCGTATTTACTCAGCGGATGAATACTCACCAAAAACGAGAAGTAAGAC
>JAUZST010061175.1:0-23176 GCA_034779995.1 Parotocinclus haroldoi
TGTGATTTACACGTATAGCGAACGTACAAACAAGAACTACTGTTGCTTACCAACTTTATTCATTGAAAAATAAATTTGTTACCAAGTTTTTCGAAACGATTTACAACACAATGTATAGATACTCAGCATGCGAAATAATAATACTGTAAAAAACAAGTTCTTTATAATGAAACATGCAGTTGGTCAGAATTGTTTAAGCACTGATCATTTCCTCGATATGCTCAGAAAAGCATATTGTCTATCTGTTACAAAAGGTATCACGATACGATTAAATATCGCCGCATCGCCCTCGCCTAGGTAAATCGTATCTCTCTCTCTAGTGGTTTGGGCTACATGGTTACCTGTACCGCACACCGTTCTGAATTGTCATTACTACTGCTGTACTACAACAGCTAGTGTAGGGTAAACATAACATATGAGCTTAATTGCCTCAATAATAAGGATAATATCCTTCTTAAACCACGGACGTATATGCATACCTGTAATTGTGACTGTTTTACTGTATAGTCGTACAGAGAACTGGAAGTGAATGGGGTCATACGCAGTATTTGCAGTTAGAAATGTATGGTATTCACAGCTCTTTCGCCGAATGCCATGAATGCCATGCCATCTGGTAGTTTAGTAGCTCTTCAGGACGACCTATTGTATTGCTGGCGTGTGTTCGTGGAGACTGCTTTTTACGCACCTGTTAGCAAACGGAGTACACAGAAGCGTTGTCTACATGCATTCTTTCGCGATCACCGGATGTACGTACACATGTTGCAGCCTTGTTTATTCATTCAGCATGAACTCAGTGCTCTGTTCCAGTTGCGCGCTATGGAAGTTGGATATCGTATTTACCTTTATTTTTCTCTAGACTGATTACAACACGGACTCGGATTGCAGTTTGATCTCGTACCAAAGCAAATGGTGAAGCCTTAAGATTGTGCAGCATGCTTGTTTAAAAAAAAAAAAAAAAAAGCTTATCTTGCTCTGACCTGGATTTTAAAATGGGAAACAACAGTTCTATGGCAACCAGTGGCTACAGCTGGAGACATAATTAGAGTGGCTCCCTACCTATAATTTGCGTAATAGTTTTGAGGTGGTGGTATGTTATTAACATATGAAAAGGCTAAGCAGGGGTCATTCTGCTTGCTTGGGCTATTAGGGGCGCGCCGAGGGCAGAAGAATGTTTGGAGCTGCCATTAATTGGAAATCACTACAAAGCCATGCTTTAATTATAATTTAGTGAGAACAGCACTGCGTTAAATGGACATATTTCCTGCGCCATTATGGCCTGTAACAGTATGAATGTCGAGATCTGTTTCCTTTCACTGCCTGAGGCTTTGAAGAAATTGGCATTAAATTAGATTAATTTGAAAGCCTATAGAGTTGGGCGGCTTTTTTCATGGTAATGTCGCGAGCGGCGCGCGTTTGCATTTCAATGATGCCTGTTTGTTTGCGGGACAGAAAACAGGTCCGGGCTTCCTGGTCATAATGGCACATGCAGAAGACGATACTTCACATTTTGAGACTGAATCAGGACGGGTGGAATACATTCAGACACATCCTGCCCGAATCTAATCTTTTCTCTGTCTTTACAGGTCGGAATGAACTGATAGCCAGATACATCAAACTACGGACCGGCAAGACAAGGACGAGGAAGCAGGTAAGACCACATGCGCCTGTACTGAGCGTGCCTGCCTGCTGCATGAGCTTGCGCGTAAGGGACTTGAAAGGATTTTAGCGGCCACAACTCCTTTATATAGCCCTACATGCAGCATTTTAAGGCGTACCCAGACCTTAGCATGAAGCTTTGCAGCATGGCCCTGCTGGGAATAAATGGACTGATTAGAAAGTGGAGCTCTACTTTCAGGCAGCCTTTTTTGTTAAGCTGCATGGCATTGGAGTTCAGACCGTAGCCGTGTGTGCCCCGCACACCTCTAAGTGCCCAACAATGAATACATTTAACTTGCTGAAAAACGCAACTGTGAAATCAGCTCGGTTATTAAAACGCCAGTCACTCTTCTAAGAAATTGAATTGGCTGTGACACAATCGCCTGTTGAAGAGTGCGGGGGTGATGATACAGGGTCTGGTTGGCTTTATGGATTTTAGGGCGGGTGCCTCCAAAGTTATGGCTTGGGGCTACTCAAGTAGGAAGGCTGTGCGCCAAATCCCACCATTTGAAACCAGTATAAGTCCAGATATCAGTCCTCGGAATCTGATGAGTAAGAATGGTGGACAGTTACAGCAAAGAAATCCGTGTATTAATGAATAAAGTTTTCGTATGTGCGACCTTAACACGGTCAGCTCCACAAAACTGGACGCTCACGATACAAGCTGCAGGTATGCACCATTTAATGGGCGCATTACGTTCGATGGAACGAGGCGTTGCCCAAAACGGATGCTGGCTGCACATTAGGACACATTAGCTGTTTATGGCCACGAGTTAAAAGACTGATTTTTGAGTCGTTATCATTTTTAATATTGTAATCTTAATCTCAGTCCCCATATGGTGCAACATGTATAATATATTCTGATCCAATACACATTGACTGACTATTCCTATTTGCAGTTGCAACCAGGGGTATGACCAAAAGTCAGAAGAATGTCACGGTTACGTTATCATTAATTTGCCCAGGTGCATCAAGTAAATAAACTGGATAAAAAATGGTCAAGCAAGCACGTCTGTAGTTGTCATACGGTGCTATACCAAATCGTAAATCCACCACTAGACTTGTTGTTTTTAGAAGTGGTATAATGGCCATATATAATTACTTCTCAGTCTCTTAATCAAGATACATTACTTAGGTATGTAGACAAAATAAGCACTAAAAATCACCCGCAACTTTCAGAACAATCTGACTTTAGCAGTCAGTATTTAGTGTGACCTTCCCAAATTTAGTGGCTTCTGTTTTGCTACCCTTCCAAACAAGACCGCTAATGATCAAGCTGCAGAAGGTTCAACATGGCATCTACCAGATGCTGCTGTTGCTCAAGTGTAAGGGGAGATCACACTGCATACTTAACATTGTAGCTTATAGAGGCGTTTTTTTTCCTCCTGATTTTTTTCTCCAGTTTTTAATACTACATTCACATCTCCTGTATATCCCTAATTATATATGGTCAACATACCGTTGCTAAACCAGCAAATCACATACTGAACAGTTACCTATGTGCAACTGTGACTGGGTCTTGCATTAGGCTGGCCATCCTGGTATCTAAATCCCTTCAGCACTAGCAGACTCAAAAGACAGTTCCCCATTCACAAGGCACTGTTTGCAAGCCCGATAGAATACAGCACACAGGCCGCTAGGTACATTGCTCAGTCCCTGAAGGCTCCTGGACGTGTCCATTGTCATTCTGCACGCAGCTGAGCACATCTGCTGTTTCTTAATGTGCTTAAGGAGCCTGCATCCTCCTTAATCATTGACTTAAGAGCGGAGGACAAGCCGAGCCGGTGCGGCTGGTGGCTTTGAGCTTGGACCGCGCTTCTTCTCCTTTCCAAAGCCCCTGCTGAAAGCCTGT
Source organism: Parotocinclus haroldoi (assembly GCA_034779995.1). Lineage (NCBI taxonomy): Eukaryota > Metazoa > Chordata > Actinopteri > Siluriformes > Loricariidae > Parotocinclus > Parotocinclus haroldoi. The sequence continues at coordinate 3,509 of JAUZST010061175.1, forward strand.
GCTAAATCCTTCAAGTGATACAACACTGAAAGAAAAGTATAATTACTCTCTGTATTTTTTGCCTCTTTTCTCCCATAAAAAAAATGGAGGTGTCTAGTCACATACAGGTCTTAGCAAGAAAGAAAGTTCGTGAAATCCAAGCCGCCATCAAGGTACGTCTGACTCCGCCCCCGGCACGGGGGTGGGGGACTTTTCATCACTATGGTTACAGGTTGTTTTCCTTTGTCCTTCCTTCCCTCCCCAAACCCTGCAGGTGTCTAGTCACATTCAAGTTCTTGCCCGGCGGAAATCTCGCGAGTTTCATTCCAAGCTAAAGGTATGCGCTTCTCTGCTTTTGGCTCTGTGGTTGTCGCACCGTTGTGACTCCCTGTTTTGTTCTTTAGGGGCAAATGCCTTGCTGCCCCAGTTCTTTGTAACCTTTGACTCTTGCATGTGACAGTGGTTAAGCGTGCATAATTCATCCCGATCCTCACACGTGACCCCGTTTACCCCTTTCACTCACACACACTCTCCTTTCCACTGCGGGCATTTGGTGGTTAGTGTCTCTGTTTTATGACTGTTTATGCTGCTCTGCCTTCATTGACCACTAAGTGCATCTGCTTTGAAGCTATCTAACCCATGGGACCTCTTTGCCGTGCAAGTATAGTTAGTCTGCTTTTATTATTAGCTGCCCTGTGAAGAGAGCCGGACATAAAAATGAATGTGGGTGGGCACAAATCCAGTACAGTTTCATTGGGACTTGGACTGAGCCTGTTTTTTTTATTTCCTTTATGAGTAAGGCTAATCATTGCTCTTGGATAAACTTAAGACTGCGAATGAAGAGTGAGCAAACCTTAAAGCTGATGGCACATGAATCTGTAATTTCTTAATCAAATTTCTTAATCACTTTGACGCATTTCAATGGCTGGAAAAAGAACACTCGTTTACTCAAGTACTTGTTTGTTGAACTGTAAATACACATTTGTGCAAAGCGAAACCAAAACTGCCGTGCATAATCCTTAATCTTATAGGTATTAACAATGGAGCTAAACAGGTTCCTAAATAAGCAGCAAGATGCAATAGTGGAAAGAGAAAAACTTCTTAAGTTGCATATGGGAAAACACTAATTGTCAGTTTCTTCACAATATGCAAAGACAAACATGTTCAAACACCCTGAGAGAAAATACCTCAAAGGCTACACAGAAAGCCAGATAGCACATGGACTGCACTTGGGTTTCGACAGTCCTAAAAAAAAAAAAAGACACTCCATAAGTACTCCACAAGTAACCTCATAATTAGAAAGACATCACTGATACTATGACTTCTATGATTTCCAGTCCAAGGATATGACGATAAAGCATTATTTGATAATAATAATTGATCCTCATTACTTTCTAGCTAGTAGCTAAACGGAATAACCAGCCCCTACCAGTTTAAGGTTAATACTCATATTTACCCAACTGTGGAAGCTTGGCAGAGGTGGAATTTGAACCCTGGACCTGCTGGTCCATAGTCCAGTACCTTAACCGCTAGGCCCAAGTGGTCTGTGTTCTTTTATATTGTTATCTAGTATATTTTTCAATAGAGAAATAACTAGAGATGCACAAATGTATCGTCCACTAAAAATGTCTGGCCAAAAAGGCACTTTGTATATGCAAAATCAAATGCCGACGTCTGACATCATGTGAAATCATTTCCTGATCTTCAGAGACCTTAGACAAGCAACCTGTAGCCATTATTAATGGATCATATGCTGCCCCTGTATTACCACTGTTGGACATGGACAAGGCTCAGTCCGTCACGGGGTTCTGGAAAAGCATCATCCCACCTATGGATGGTCTTAAAGATATTTTATAAAATCTTTAATCAAAATTAAAAACAGACCTCTCACTTACGGTTGGTCTGTTCCGTTTCCGGGCAAGATTTTTTTCGGTGCATCATCAGAAATAACATTCATGTCAATGTCACCCAGAGCTTGACAAAGTCACTCCATCTCGAACAGTTGCATTTTAGACCACCAGAGGGCGCAATCATATGTCATGCTCCTGCAGGCATTTAAAGCTCCTAAAACTATTGTAATTATTAGTCTTCAGAATAAACAAGAAATAATTTCACACTACAATAGGGCATATTTATATAAAATTGTGAACTTCTGTTTCTGGGCATTTTCTTTAATAGCCAGGGATGAGATTTTATTTACGAAAATGTGCATCGTTTGGCATTGTTTACGATTCATAAATAAATAAAAGTTAATCAAATCGTGACCTCGGCACCTTGAGTTGAATCGGGATCAGAGTGTGTCGTTAGTCCCCTAGGAACCATGTGCTATTGTTATGTTGCTCGTCCTTATTAAATAAGGATTAGCGCTGTAGTTTATAGAAGGCATGGTCCTGTGTCTTGTCGCATGCGTTTGCATTTGTGTGTGATGCTGTTATTTGCTGTAATGTATTGAGGGTTTTCTCTAAACCTTAGAGGCATGCTGGCAAAGCGCTGTGGCTGGTGTGGAGATTGGTGAGAGCTTGAGGTCAGGGGTCGGATGGTCATCTGTTTCGTGGCCGTTGCTTAAAAGCTTTACATGGTGGTGGGCATGACCTTTGCGAGTTGTAAAAAAAAAACGGGCTTTTGATGCACAATGGCCCCTGCTTCGCCTCTCCTGGTGCTTTAGTTGTAATGAAGTCATCCCTTCTTCTCGAACTCTCCGCCGAATGACGTGGCCTAAAGAGGGACCATTAGAGCTGCTGCTGCTCACATGCTTTCTATGGGGCTCGCCCCCCTCTCTTTGTCCTCCTTTCTCTGTAACCCCACTGGCTGTCAAATACTTACCTCATGCTGCATTAATGAAACTATTGAAATCCCCCTTTACTGCCACCCTTCCCAATTCATCCCGCCCTTTTCCCTCAGTCAAACAGCCCTCAAAGGCTGCCTGTAATAATAATTTTTAAAAAACCCTTTTGTAGGAGGTATAATCTGATAATAAATTGACCTGTTTTCAAAGCTGTCTGCAAAGGGTCACATCTGAACATTAGTAACCTTGAAGTTAGTCTGACTTCTTTCTCCCTCTCTTCTCATTCTTCTTCCTTTATAGAAACGACTAACTCTTTTGACCGACTCACTTTACCAAAGCCCCTAGTTTACTCAGATAGATTAATGACATCTCGTTCGGGCCTTATATGTATGTGTGGTCGCCTGTGTTTGAGTTTCCGCCGTGAATGGCCCGATCTTTCGGGGCCACCGGCAACCGTTGAGTAGAAGCAGCCCGCCTTTGTGTGGCTCTCGGCCTCCTCTCATCTAAAGCAAATTAGAACTAGGGAGAACAGGCAAGAATTTTACTGTGGCTCCCACCATTTGTGTCTGAGCATTAGAGTGAACCGGCTTAGCATCCCCTTATTTGAGCCGCGTTGAGTGAAATGACGGTCATTACGGCGCGGCTCTCGGGGATAGCATGTAATGAAAGGTGGCCACAGTGATCTAAAGCATCTATATTATCAGCCATGGATCTTGCTTTAAAACATGTTCTACTGTTTCAAGCTCTCATGCTGATCTGATTTAAACTAGCCAGAGTAAAAAAAGAGAGCATTGTTCAGTTACAGGACAGTCAAATATGTGACGTCTGCCCAAAGTCTGCTATCAAGAACGGTTTTTATATCAGCTTTAGTTAGTTTAATTAGTTTAATTAATTAGTTTGAAATCGAAGAGGCTATTTCTTAAAGTAAGCCTGGAGGAAAAAAATGAAAAATATACAAACCGAGTGCATGTACATTCACTAAATAAACCAGCAAACCTGTTCATATTATTGACTTCATTTTTGGTTTCATATTATTTTTATTACTTATTACATTTGTATTTTGTTTTCGATATACCGTAATGTGAAACAGTCATAAAAATTTTTTTAGCAGTGCTTTAGGGATCAAATAAAACATACGGTCATCGATTGGATCCCAAAATTTCAAACTTGATTTGACACGCCATATTACTCCTCACTCATTGCAATCTTTGTGATCTTTAGCATATCTTAGCGTTCTCAGCCTGGTCCCCTTCCGAAACGTTGGTTTATTTGCTGCCACCCTTCCAAAAAGACTGTACAAGGGTAAACTTGGCACCCTGAAGAACCTGCCAGGTGCTGCTATTGCTCAAGTGTAAGGGGGGGGAGGCACACTAAATACCAGTGTAGCCTATAGAAGCTCTTCAGATTTGTTTTAATACTGCAAACTAATTTCCTCTGATTGCTGGTTGTATTCTGAGGAAGCAACCGAGAAATAAGAATATAAGGCCATTAGGTCAAAACAATGGTAGATCTAATTTAAAAGACTTTTGCTTAGTACTGTAGAATGTGATGAAATAAGAACGGTTCTTGGTAATGGACTTCTAGGTTAAGAATGAATTTAGAGAAAAAAAAGAAAAAAAAGAAAAAAACCCTCCCAGATCACAGTGCGTACGGTCTTGTTCTAAAGTTTTGCCGCTCCTTGATAAATGACATTTTTTTTTATTTTCGTTTCTAAATGAAAAGGACTGAACAACCCAGACTTTGCAGGAACACAGATGTTTGAAGGGGTTAAATAACATTTGCCGTGTGCAAAAGGTTGCTTACCAGGAGTAGTTTAAAATTGTTTTTTTTTTTTTGCGAGGTCTGAACAGCAAAATGACATAATTACATTTGTTCCATGCAGCGCTTGTGTTGACCTCTTTTCATTTAGAAAATCAACAATCATGAGAAAGAAGTTTGGGTACGCCTGGTCAAATTACACAAGACTGTAATGCTGTGTGTGCGCCGTTGTTAGCGGCGTGAACTGTACAATTACAGTCTGGCCTTGTTTGTTTCTGTTTAGGTGACGAGCATGGTAAGTACTGTGTTTTGAATATGCTTGCCTCGTGTTCAGCCCTGGCCGAGCAGTGGCCGTGCTTCTGTACCCTTTTGCTTCGTCTCCGGCTCCTCACCAGCCTACCACTGCCAGCATGTCCACTTCCTGCAGCTCCGGCTTCCATTTGCTAATGGAGCTGAACCGCTGCCGTGTTATCCGATAGCTGTTTGTGCTTTCCCAACGTTGTGAGGAATGCTCGCGAAGCTCGTGTGCGGCTGAAGGAAGAATGTCTTTTGTAACCTTTGTGCGCTCGCGAGTCCCTCGGTTGCCATTGGTGCTTAATTAACCTTCGTTAAGATGCACGGGATCGAAAGCGTGCCACGATTCCAAGACAAGCGAGAATGCCTAAATGCAGTGTTAGCCTTTAGCCTTCTCACCAAGATTAAAGCAGGAGTTAATGATTTGATTTATGAAAGGAGAGTCTTTTAAGTACAGCTCCCTCCATGCTTGTATTCACCATTAACCTTGTGTTGTTGACTCCGTTCGGCAGCCTTGATGGGTGCCTGTGGATGGCGAATGTAACGAGCTTTATTATTGCTTTATTATTAACATTAATTATCGCTTACCATTTGCTTGGTAAAGTCATTTTACGCGTTACGGGTTTGATTTTCATCACGCCACGCCATCTACCGCGCTGTTTACTCCCAGCACTTTTAATTTGTTTCCCTGTACAAAAGACATCCTTCTAAATGCACACCAGAGGAGCTTGCGCTCATAGTTTTGGAGCACTTCTTTAAAGCTGTCTTGCTTATCTGCTTTGGGCTACACGTCTTTTATAATGGCATGTGCTGATCATACCCAAAACCTCCTCTTTGAATCTTAAACGGCACCTAAAGGATCAGACCGTAAAGGACAAAGCACTCCAGAGCATGGCATCCATGTCCTCCGCGCAGATCGTCTCGGCCACGGCCATCCACAACAAGCTGGGCCTGCCAGGAATCCCGCGACCTGCCTTCCCTGGAGCGGCCGGGGTAAGAAATCCCAAATCCCATTACACACGACCGTACACACTGCTCATATCCACTGCCCACATCTGATAAGCACACCACTGCACGAGTCCAGATAACAGCTCACTTATTACAAACCCAGGTGTGGGTACGTGCCGTGCTGGCCTAACGCCGGGGCACGATGAGTATCACAGGCCTGCAGGGATAGCGGGTGAGTGCGGATAGGCTTTGCTGTGTTGTCTATTTATGTGTTACCTATCTAATTCTCCAGCTTTGGCAGGGCATGATATCCACGGGCCAGCCAGGATCCTCTCAAGAGTAAGTATCTATGGATTTGTCTTTTCCCAAATTTGACAATGGCGGGCTTCTGTGTACCCCTGCTTATTTACGTATTGCTGATTTCATTATTGCTCGTAGAATTCTTTTGCCAGTAGATGAGAGCTAATTAAATTTCACCACCCTCTACTCAGTGCAGTCATAAAAAAAGGTGTAGTTTGCCTACGTACAAGACAGGAATACATTCAGACGAATCCATCGTAATTGAACTATATCGTAAACCGAGGAGTACACTGACAATATCTTATGTATATATTATAGAATCGCCTTCCTCAAACATGCTTAATATGGTACAGGATCGCAACCACAGCTTTTCCTCACTACACTCCCTAGAGCTCATCCGCCCTGCCATGGCACCCTAGTTACACGCCGTGGATTTCTAAATAGATCAAGAGCACTGTCGTTCGAAGCCTACCTTAAACATGCTTAACACACTAACATTATACTACAGTTGGGCTGAATCATTAACATAGAGCTTTTTCCAAACATCAAGCCAGTTTTTGGAATAATGTCTTGTAAGCGAAAAACAAAACCATTATTGCACGACCACAGGTTTCCCTCACTACATTTCCCAGGGCTCATCACTGCCACCATGTGACTCCCTATGTCCCGCACGGCCAAAATTCATGGTGTGGTTTCTACTAAATGTGTGTTTATGTGCGTTATTGGATTCCCAGAGTAAAACGGGCAATAAACGGGTGTAAATGGATTTTCTCGGTATATGAGATGCATCAAGGTGTTTGGGTAACATAAGCCAGGTTTCAGTGCCAGTGGCTTTGATGAGCGTAGGACATTATTCTCCGTTGTTTCTTACTCTAGTTCAAAGCCCTAAATGCTCCTCCTGCCTGGTCTGTGAGAATGAGCTGTAAACATTAAATAGAAAGCATGTCGTGTTATTGAGGAAAAACAAGCAATTTTTTCAATTAAAAAGGGCTTTTTTATGGAACTCGCTTATGTCCACTATTATTCTCAGCTGTCTGATGCATCATATCTTTTTAATTTTAGCATCAAGCCCTTTGCCCAGCAAGCATACCCCATCCAGCCCTCAGTCACAACGGCGATCTCAAGTATGTTATTCTTTTCTTTTGCTTTATCTATTTGCATGTAACATGCCACTTTGTTTCTGAATGCTAATTTAGTGTGTGTGTGTGTGTGTGTGTGTGTGTGTGTGTGTGTGTGTAGGTTACGAATCGACAGCAGCACCAGCGCCAACAGTGCCAGCATGGCAAGGCCGCTCTATAGGCACCACCAAGCTCAGGCTGGTAGAATTCTCGGCTTTTCTGGAGCAGCAGCGGGAGCCGGACTCTGTGAGTAATTGACCTGAAGACATTTCATTCCTTGTTACAGGTTAACATGATGATATTTTCGATAATTTGATTAGTGTAAATGCGCCTGAATAATAAAAATGGGCTTTGTTCAGTCTTCTCTGGGTCCAAGGCCATATAAGCGCCCCAGTAAAGTGTTCAAATGGGGGTTTTATTGCAGTACAAGTATTAAAATAGTAATGGAATGGTCGCGATATTTCTTGTAGGAATTAAAATGGTTTTAACATTTTAAATTCATGCCAGTTTCACCACAGAGAAATGTCAGGCTACACAAATACATTTTTATATTATGCTTAAATATTATATTAAACAAATAATTTATGTAGTTAATATGCTAGTCATTATAAAAATCTTTTTGCCTTGACATAAAGGATATAAAAGGTTTATTATGGAAGTGTCTTTTTGCTGCATAACCTCACCAGTATCACTTGATAATCCTTTTTTTGCACTTAGACACAACCCTAGATAATGTAAAAACCTTTTGAATCATTCGAAGGTTTTTTTTTTTTCCGGATCACCGATATAACATTCTTGCAGAAACACATGTCCATCATGACCCACAAGCTCACTCTGGGCCTTTGGGTCCTTATCCTGAGTGACGGAGCAAATACAGTTCAATACAGTATCAGCATGGCCACGGTCGGGATTTGAACTCACAACCTTTCAGCCTGTGAGCCTTGGCCGTCTTTCTGTAGCCAGACAAGACAAGGCCAGAGCGAAAGGCTAGACGAACCTCTGGCCCTCAAAATGGCAACCCTGAGAGCCAGCGTCACATTTTTTTTATGATTTCTCTGATGGCAGCCATCCGTCTTCGTTTGTGCACATTCTCAAGTGTTTTGTTTTGCTATCGATGGCGCATGACATCAGCCATTTATCAGAGCTGTAGCTGCATATTTGAAATGGTAATGTCTGCACAGGCACGGCTGCAGTATTTATCCCAGCGAGTGTGAAAGCAAACTTAAATGCACGTTTACCATCTCGGTTTTGTTTTTTTTTATGTAAAGTATAATTTTGTGTTGCTTTTTTTCTTTCCCTCGCAGTATAACAAGCACCTATTTGTTCACATCGGTCAGACAAATCACTCGTACAGTGATGCATTGCTGGAGTCGGTGGACATCCGTCAGATTTATGACAAATTCCCAGAGAAGAAAGGAGGGCTGAAGGAGCTTTTTGGAAAGGGCCCGCAAAATTCTTTCTTCCTCATAAAGTTCTGGGTGAGTGAACCGTGTATCATTATCTTATCTGATGAATGACAAAGCCAACTTCGAACTCCTTCATTTCATGCAAGCTAGGTCATTGATTTATTATTTCGGCCAATTCATTTCCTTCTTCGTTATCTTTGTTTATAAAGTGGATTATAGAGCCTGAGGTTTGTAGATCCTGACTAATTTTCAAATCCCCATAACGTGGGGGCACCCATGGTTTGAGTCAACCCAGCCTCCACCCCGTGAAGCAACGTACACGTGGATTTAATGGATTGCTTCACTAACACTTTGCGGTTCTCACAGCTGAACGACCCTCACCAGATCATTACTGTTTGACTCAACCTCCCGGGGCATTGCAGGCGTCTGCCTTCGTCCAACCTTGCTATCACAGGGGCCTGACCTTCCCTGGCTATCTGGCCATCAAAGGGACCTGACCATCCTTGCTCATCAGGCCATTATGGGCGCCTGACACCTCATTCCCAACACAGGCTACATCACCCTCTCTGGTCATAGCGAACCAAATCTCATAAACTAGGGTGGTGCAGCATTTGAACCAGTGCTCTTCTGCTGAGTCACCCTTTGTTTTTCACCCATCACTTACGGTTATGACCGGCAATGTAAAGCACCTGTTCTGACCCCCAGGGTCATGTCTGTGTTCCACCTTTCCAGAAGCTACCGAGTCTCAGAGTTCGTTCAAAAGCAGCTAAAGATTATATGTCCTAATTATGTTATACTTTACAGTGGACATTATGACTGCCAGATCTGACTAAACTCAAGCGCTTGCACTATTATAACAAACAAATCAACCACAGTTTAATTTCTACCAGTGAAAACAGTGTTCGGAATCCCTGACGCAACACCAGCGCTACTAAATCAACGTCTGAACCCTCGTGGTTGTGCCATTCTCTCTCGTTCTCTGAAAAGTGCATTTCTGCTCACTTGCTATCTGCAATTCTTGCCTCACCAAGGTTTTCTGGACGTCTAAACCGACACTTGCCTCATGCTTCCTAGTACCGTGCATAGTGTTATTCCGTTGCTGACCTTTGGTTTTACTTTGATTGTTGCACGCCATTTTTGGTAAAACCATGTTCGGATTGACGCTTGTGTGTTGCTCTGTTGCATTCTTGGGGGCAATTCGTGAAACCTTTTTTTTTTTTTAATTTGACGAGCTGTTTATGGCTGAAACATCTGAAGGACAGATTTTTATTACCCATTACAAGTTGTTGCAGTTGTTAAAACCTTACTCGTTACCCCGGCCGTTCAACGGCCCTTACCTGTATACACACACACACACACACACACACACACACACACACACACTGTACATTCAGGTCGTGTTCTGCGGCCTTGCTGCATATTTGATCTCCTGGCAGTTCAGCCTAAAGCGAAGGAGCCACTTCAGTCAGAGTTTGCTTATGCTTTGGACCATTTGGCTGCTATATTTGGAGTGGCAGAGCAGGAAAAGGGCCAGATCAAAGCCTTTGCTAATTTTCTGTAATATTTCAAAAACGTTCAGGAGAGCGTGGCTGTGATAGCTGTTTAAATACAGCGTATGTTATAGCCAAAAACGAAATGCTAACTAGTGGCCGTCGAGAAAGTGGGACACGTCGCTCAAATTCCGTTTGAAGTGACAAGTGGATCTGAATTTCAAACGAAACGGCGGATCTGCACAATAATGCCTCTCTGGAATATTATGTCAAAATTTATCAGGTTGCCTTGATGAAGCATGCCGGAGATGAATATTTGCGCTTTTCTTTGTCCCTTTTTCCAACCTTATTAATTTTGATAATGACCATCAGCGTGTTATGAAAGACGTCGCACCACTAAGAGCCGTCCTTTTTCAAATAGCTTTCACGTAACACGCTATTTAATATATTCTTTATCATTTGCCTTTCAAAGGCCACTGATACACCTCTTTAAATGGATGCGTGTAAATGGCTGGATTGTTAGCTCAGTTAATGGAAATGTAACTCTGAACATGAATAGTTTTTTTTTTTTTTATGAGCCGAACTACAGATGTAAAAGATCCAGATTTTCCCAATTCATTCCTTAATGCGCTTGAAAAGTTCACTTCTTGTTCTTTAGACTCATTAAACTAGCCCGCACTAGGCTTTGCTTCTACTAGATGGCAGCATTCGTTTTATTTTTATTGTTTGAGGATTCATTCGCTGTATCCTGGTCATTGTCTGAACTCTAAACATCGCTGGTAATCGTGCCTGCCTTCCTGTTATTTGCCAGGCTGACTTAAACTGCAACGTGCAGGAAGAAACCGGGGCCTTCTATGGCGTCACCAGTCAGTATGAGAGTCCGGAGAACATGACCATCACGTGCTCTACTAAAGTCTGCTCGTTTGGAAAACAGGTGGTGGAGAAAGTGGAGGTACGATTTTATACCGGACCAGTTTTACCCAGTTAGCTTTTGCATACGTTAGGGTGATTACAGCTGTGTGTCAATGTCACTTAGTGATACATTCAGTGAAATTTCAAGTTATGTCATATGGAGGCTGATGTCGATGGTTGAGGTCGATAGACTCTTTTTAGTCCAGCACTGACTCTGAGGTGTTAAAAAAAAAAAAAAAGCTCCAGCAACACTGCTGTGTCCGATCCACTCATACCAGCAAAACACACACTGACACACCACCACCACAATGCCAGTGTCAGTGGTGAGAATGAGCCACCACCCAAATTCTACCTGGTCCTGTATGTAGGGAAACAGATTGCCGATTGCGATTGAGTCGCTGGGCGTAAGGGCAGGAACAACCCTAGACGTGGCCCATCCCTGATCCATCAAAGGGCGCACACACACACACAGTCACACATACTAAGGGCCACTATTGAGACAGCAATTAACCTAACACGCATGTCTTTGGACTGTGGGAGGAAACCGTGGTATGTGGAGTAAACCCACGCAGACAAAAGGAGGACATGCAGACTCCACCCAGAAAGGACCCAGGCCGCTCCACCCTGGGACTGAACCAGAGACCCTCTTGCTGTAAGGCAACCCACCGACCGAGCCACCGTGCTGCGAATGAACAAATTCTAGACAAAAAATATTGAATTCTTGTAGTACTTCTGCATAGTACTTTATGTGATGTTGTATTTATGAATTGAGGTGGTATTTCAAAAGTAGAGCCGGGAACTGACTGTGCAGGAAATGTGAGAAACAAGGTCATGTGACTGTAGTAACTGCGTTGCAGGGACGCAGGGTTTTTTCCTGCCTTTGTTTTTTTTTTTTTGTGCGCCACGTTGCAAAGACGCAATTCTTCTCAAACCTCTTGTAAGCCCAACCCCCACAACCCTCTGGAGTAAGCTGTAACACTTCCAGGCATGCACACTTACAAACACCATTCATAGATTCTTACATATAAGGAGCAGAAAGTCATCCACTTGACTCGAAAGTCTCTAAATACATCAAGCAAAAAGTCTAAATGAGCAAGTTAACACACAACAAACACACACATACATGAATGATGGGCATCTGCTCTTTACCTCCCTCCTCTGCTCGTGGATCCGCAGCAGTGATTGGCTCTTGATTTTATTTCCTATATTTCTTAATATTTTTAAGACCTCGGATATTAAAGTGAACGGACGTTGATCAGATGAATGTTGAACGGCACATTCCCCACACAGCCTTCTTTTTCTTTGAAATGTTGAAAACCTTTACATTAAAAACTCTGTCTAAATAAAATAGTAATGGTTATTTATGCTTTCTATCTAGACGGAGTACGCCCGGTTTGAGAACGGCCGCTTCGTGTACCGGATAAGCCGTTCTCCCATGTGTGAATACATGATCAACTTCATCCACAAGCTCAAACATCTGCCCGAGAAGTACATGATGAACAGCGTGCTGGAGAACTTCACAATCCTATTGGTGAGTCCCATACCCTTTATTCAGTTCTGATTTCCTGGCTCCTCCCACACCAGCCTGCTCAGAGGATCGGCGTGGTGGAACCGTAAATGAAGATGGCTCAGCATTCCAGACATTCCAGCATCTCCACTGGGATTAGAGCCCCATCTGTCCTGCAAGAGGCAGCTTTATGGGTGTCTTGGCTATTTCCTTTTTTTGCCATCTTTTTCACTCCCATGGCATTCCGGACCATTCAGGTAGTAGCAGAGTATAGTGTAGCGTTGGCATAAATATTACTGGTACGGTATGTAATCACTGGCCATAGTTTATCGTATGTTTCCTTTGTGTGCCATTTTAACATTTTTATCAGAGAGTCAGTAGAAACAAAACTAGGGAAGCCATAGTCCTCGAAATCCTTTGTAACTGAAGTTTCATATGTACACACGCGGGGAACCCTGAATGCTATTTAATGTTAACTGATTAATCTGTTTCATTCATAGTTATTGTAATCGGTCCCTGCAGTCTACAAGGGAAAACACACTTTGGTGCTTAGTCCTACAGTCTTGGCATGCAGGACATGCAATTTCGCTGCTGCACCTGCAGATGGTAGCACATTCACATAGTGCCTTGAGTATGTTGACATCTGCTGGCAAAGCAATGGAATAGCATGTCCTTAACCCTCGAGTTGTTTCATAGTTCAAAATCTGCACCTCTCCTAGGAGCACAGAACGACCAGATATACCAGTCTGAAGCAAACATGGATTTCAATTCAATTCAGCTCACTTCAAGCAATCCTGTCCCTAACTCTCTCATTCTCTCCACAGGTGGTGACAAACCGGGACACACAGGAGACCCTGCTGTGCATGGCTTGTGTATTTGAGGTTTCGAACAGCGAGCACGGCGCTCAGCATCATATCTACAGACTGGTGAAAGAATGAAGCTCGTTCCAGCCAGCAGCTCTGTCCTTATAGACTCTAAACCTCAATGAAAAAAAAAAAGTGGCAGTGCCTCTAGTTTAACACTCACCCATGGCGATTCTAGCTCACATCGGGGTGATGCTTATTGTTATTCCATTTTCGTTTTCAGTCTTTAATGTATTTGTTGGATGTCTTGACTGCAGCTGTGAATCACGGTACAGTTGTATTACGTTTTGCTACAGAAAAGAATCATTTAAAGGACACCTAAAATCTGTAGGTTGTGGAACTATATACTGCTCACAAAAATTAGTGGATATATCATTTTGAAGTATTTCTGTGAGCAATATATAGTCTATATATATATATATATCTATATCTATATCTATTTATACACGTGTTTATATATACACTGCTCACAAAAATTAGGGGCTGCTTCAAAATGATATACCCCCATAATGAAATGTCCCCTAATTTTTTTGGAGAAGTGTAAATATATACAGGGAGAGAGAGAGCTATATAAAATGGCAGTATCAATAGACTGGTTGAATTCGATTGAACCCGCCCGTTCATCAATATAACAATAACGTCTATGAATGTGTACATGTAGGCCTAAATTTGTGCGAGTATAAATGTATATACCCACATCCAAGTAGTCTTTCCAAAGAAAAAAGGTTTCTTTGTTGAACTCCTGGTTCATCAAAAAGATTAATAATAGTGTTACTTTTGTGGAGCCGTACTTTATCTTGACGAGGAAACACATATGGAGGACAATATTCAAACGTTTTTCCTCGTGAACCAGACCATTTTAATGTTGGCGTGAAGTCGACGACGCAGTCTTAAATTTAGACCATAAAATGCACATTTCCACAGTAAACCCAACCATTAAAGGGGTGATATTTCGTTCCTTTTCTCTAATCAGAGGCATGGTCGGTAAACACTGGAAGCAGGGCAGGGGTAAACCCTAGAGAGGGTGCCATTCCATCATAGAGTATCACTCGCTATTACTTAGGCCTGAGGCCAATAATGTAGTTTTCATCTCTTTTCCAGAAGAAAGTTAAGACGAAATTGATTTTTATAGCGCACTTTCTAAAAGAACATTGGCCCAAAGCAGTTTCAACATTTCATCAACACAATGCACAAGTCTGAGGTGACAGTGGTAAGGAATAAATCCCTAAATGTGATGACGTACAAATCCTGGGCGAACCAAGACGGGTCATAGTCAAAACAAAAGTAACCATTAGTGAGAACTGAAACTTTCCTGGAGGTGTATTTACGCCTCGTAGGACCACCTGTCTGAAACTTGCCTCTGCATATCATCTGCACGGAGTTTGGATAGTTCCGTTACATGTATGCTTGGCAGATGATCGTATCCAGAGTCAAATACAGTTGATAAAATAATACAAGACTTAATAACTTATTAAACATGTAGCTTAGTTTAATTCTTACATAAAACACCTGTGCTGCCCAAAGAGGTTTGGGTCCCTTTGCATTTTGGTCCTCCCAAGGTTTCTTCACATTTAGTGACATTTTTCTTGCCACTATCACCCTTTGGTTTGCTCAATTAAGGTTTCAATGCCTAGAAAATAGAAATTTGTTACATTGTTTTGAGACCATGCACCTCTATAAAAAGCGCTCTAGAAATAAATGTGACATCCTCAAGCGTCGAAATTAAGTGTTAGAAATATTACTCAAGAGCCAAACTGGTGGCTGGTAATTCTGGAATCTGAAAACTCGCTTTTTCCAGGCCAGTAGAGAGGCTCTTGTCTTAAGTTACTTCAGTGTGAAACTGAATAATATCCAGTGACAGACCGCTCTCTTCCCAGGGCGGATTCTCACCATAATTTTGGCATAGACTCCAGGAACTCCCACCCTTAACATCCCAAGTAACTGAAACTACTTTGTGCATTCAACAGTCTCAACTAGGACTAAACCCTCTGATCAACATTTGGTACCTAAACCACTGAGCCACGACAGAGTGTGTATGCACATAAAAATCTGATCATAGTCAGATTTCAGCCATTATCCAATTATTCAAGTGGTTATGTATACAGCCTACTCCAATCTAGAAATCAGATTAAGAAATCCAATAAAGAGAGCTGGATTTGAGCTCAGTAATTGGATCACTCTCAACATAGATACCCATACTATGATTTCTATCGGTTTTCTCAGTCTGCGAAACACGAGAGTGTAATGTGCTTGCCAGGTCTGCTTTTTTTTTAGAGGCTTTGCTACATTTCAGGTCGTCTCCGCAGACTCAGTTGATGTTTTTTTTATTCCGGGGTTGCCAGATCCTACAACAAACCACCCGTTAGGCATATGGAACAAGCAGACCTGCAAACCGTGTCGCCTTGCGCTTGCTTTCTCAACGAAGACTCAGAAAACTGAATGAAGTAGGAGGAACAGTAAATCTGAGAAATCTGATTCCTGAGATTAAAATCCAGCTTTCTTTATTAGAATTCATAACTCTTAATCTGGACTTGGAAACCAGAATATGCTGTTTACATGGTCACTTAAATAATCAGATAACTGATCGACAGTACTTAGGTGGTTTGGGATGCAGCCTATTTTTAAGATGGGTACCATCTTTAAAATTCCCACCTAGTTCTCCTCCTGATGTGTCTTCTCATTTTGAGACTAGTCTGGCTCCTGATGCCTAGCATCATAACCGCAGTGAATTCAGACCTGTAGCATTCTGGAATCTCAGTCCCATGTCTCCACCTTATTTCCCAAACTCGTTCTTAGGCTACAGTAAGAAAGCATAGATTAGATCCAGCTCTACAAACCAGTTCCTGATAAGAGTCACTAAAGCAAGAAAGTACTACATATATACCAGCTCCACCTGATCATCAATGGCAGTAGTGCACCTCCAGAGACCCCAGGTTCCCCGGACTCCCATGTCTGTGGGGTTTGCATGTTCTCCCCACGTCCGAGTGGGTTTTCTCTCTACGTTTCTGTTCCAAAGATGTACATTTGGTTACCTGGTCTTTCGAAATTAGCCCCAGTGTTAATTTGTTTCACGAGTTGAATTGTAACCTCGCTAAATCAATCTTCAACGTCCCGAGCACTTGGGTCCTCTTACAGGACGCGACTTATCAAGCAAACCGACCCTTTCAGTTCAGAACACAATCACGGTAGAAACAGATCAGGGAAGATTCTTTCCAGGCTTGTCCCATCCTTTATTTGGATGCTTATACAGTTCTATCCCACCGTCCTCGGCTGCCTTTACCCTGAACACCACATCCACACCACATCCATGCCTCTGTGGCCTCCCGAGACTGCGAGCCTTAACCATGGCTGTGATTTGTTGTTGTTTTTGGTGTTTTTCTTTTGTTTTTCGAAAAAAAAAAAAAAAAAGATGCCACTAAAGCTGTGAGCTCTTTCCTAAGCTGGAAGACTTTCTCATCACGTCGTAGGAATTGTACAGTACAGAACTGCCAAAGCGTGTCCAGCACAGTGCCTTAGTGGATGCCTATACACATACTACACAGTACGTACCCATGCGAACGTGGAAGAGCCCGACCCGACCTGGGAAGATGATCCTTGCCGTCTGATGATAAGAGGTAGCCGGTGCATGCTGACGCAAAACTAGCACTACATGTACAAAGAAATCGAGTTGAAAACACTACCAAACTGGGACCTTCTTATCAGACAAGACCAAAAAGCCCTGGAGGCACCATGAGTCTCCTCCTCGTTTCCTGCACTGTAGCATTGAAGTGCCTTTGGTTTTCATTTCCAGCTTAGAAAAGACAATGACTGAAGAATATCAGAACCAAATAAGTGGATGTATAAACTATTCACCACAATGCCTTGCTTAAAGTTTATAGTAAACAAGGGATGTAGTGACATATGACTTAACAGTGATTGATCAGAGATTCTTAAGAACTTTGGTTGTTTTGTTTTTTTTGTTTTGGCGAAGCTATTTTGAGAAGCACCTCTGTTCAGATCTCAATCGGAAACCCTACTGTTTACACTCTTGGAAGTGATATTAGATGTACGTTTAGGAGAATATACAGTATGAGCATTAGTTTACGTGCAGTCGATTTAGCTCCTCAAGCCTGTTGGAAATTCGTTTCGAAGACCTTTAACTGTCTCAGCACAGCAAACACTATCCTTTCGTAACACTATTTACCTGAGTTATTTCAGTCCGTGCTGTTATATGGGTTCGTTTCATTGATCTGTATGTACTGCTCAACGTAAAACTGTGGAGTTGCTTGACATGGACTGTTCTGATTGTTTTTGTCCCTCGTTTTTCTCTCTGTTCACGTTTCGTGAATTCTGTATGGAGATTTTTCCTGTATTACCGTTGTTTGTGATGACGTCAGTATATTGGGAGCCCAGTCGGGCTGTGACGCTGTTACTGCTGCACTGCTGGAACCTTGGACGTGTGCAAACCGGTCCAACTCAACTAAAGTCCCAGCGGCCTCCTCGAGAGGGTGCTGAAGATGAATGCCTTGCATACGTTGAATGTTAAATGGACGTAATTTAGAAAGTAATGGACACTACATAGTAAAGGAATCATGACCCATGTCAGCAGTCTAGCTCTTTGTTCTCGATTTGTATTTTTTTTTTTTTGTCTATGTGTAGGTACTGGTACCTCCTTTGTTCATCGCCATTAATAAGTTGGCTTTAAAGTGAACTATTCCGTAGTTCAAAATAGTATCATTTAAAAAAAAAAAAAAAAAAAAAAAATACTATTTGGTTTTGTGTGCAGATATTTTTTTTGTAAAAAACAAAATTTTAAAAAATAAGGTGCTTTGTATAAAAATATATATTCTGGCTTTTCTTGGTACAAAGGCTTGAGATCTTTTAATATGATGGTGAAGCATAGAGCAAAGCTGAAAGAGGAGGAAACCTGCTATGTGTACGTGTTCCTTACTGCATATGGTCTTGTCTTTGCTCTGTAACATTTTTTATGCCTTCTGGATAAAGTGGTAGATATTTTGTAGCTTTCTAGACACTTTGTATGTATACCATATTGAATAAAATAAATAAGGAAAATGGCTCATTCCTTTCATTCCCGTCTCTAGACAAGGTGCACCAGACAATTTGAGTAGAGCTAATTATGGACACTACTGCTTAGCCCTTTTATCCTTTTGTAGACCCTATCCTTTAATCTTATTCGGTTTATATATTACACTTACATTTTTTAACTATGCTGCTCACAAGATGAGGGGAGATTTCAAAATGAATATGAAGAGGATCCCACAAGAACTGCTGGACAAACCTGCTCTATCACGGTCAGTGTGTTTTGACACTCTGGGGTGATCATACACCCTACTGACCAGTCAATGTGGGGGCACTCTTGCCCAGATTGACCTGCTTCTGTTCACCCAAATCACCATCACTTTTGTTGCATTACATTTGCGTATTAGTACAACTTTATTTGACTTTTCTGATTATTTTGTTTAATGAAATAAAAGTTGAATGCTCTCTTTTTATCTCTTCATTTTGTAATATCCCCTTTTTTGTATATATTGTGTGTTTTCTTTATATTGTATATATGGCATCTATAGACTTGCTCCAAAACCATCTAGTTGTATTCGTACAATGACAAAACACCTGTCCATCACAGGTCGGCCTCTCTGTCAGCCAAAGGCAATCATGTCTGCATGTCACGCCAGACCCGACTTCAGTCCCACTGAATCCCAACAATCCCACTGAATCCCAACCAGTTTCTATTGCCAGTTAAATCTGATTTGATTTCAGCAGGTCAGATTTATCAGAAGATCTGATTCGTTGTTGGTGTGTATTTTCAGATCTGTTTGTTTATGGTATATTTAACGTCACCCTCGGCATCGGTGGCAGTTTCAGCAGCACACACAAGGTTTTCTCAAAACTAATCACATAGATTAACTCAAGCCGATGCCAACTTAGGGTAATCGATTAACGTAACATCTTTGGACTGGGAGGAAACCCGAGAACCCAGAGTAAACCCATGGAGACATGGGGAAGACCCAGGCCACTCCACTTTGGGATTGTTTTTTTTTTCTTTCAGATCTGATCTGACCACAGATCTGCCTAAACATTCAGTTAATCAGCTAGCAATGATTTTGTTTGTGTATACATCTTGCCTGGATAAAGTTATGAATTCTCATGCCAACCAGATTACACAAACTATACTTATGATACAGAAGAATACCAAAAGAAGCAGGCATTTTATATATGTATATATATATTTATATACACACACACACACACACACACACACACACACATACACACACACTATAGTGTACATAAACTATATATTGTAT
>JAUZST010061186.1:0-23174 GCA_034779995.1 Parotocinclus haroldoi
TTATTAGAGGTGTAGTACACTATATAGGGAGTATGATCCATTATTAGAGGTGTAGTACACTATATAGGGAGTATGATAAGACGTTTTTCTTTACTTACTGTCTTTCTTTATCGTCGAACACGAGCACGCGCTTGTTCTGTCTGCTTTTAGCTCCGGGTCTGAATTTAGATCCTTTCTTAAATACTGCATTCTTCTTAATTTTGCCCATCACGTGTACGATTCACCCCTCGCGACGTGTCTGCGTCTCTATACGGCTCGTGCTGCTCACCGTGCCCCAGAAACTCAGTTCCTACTGATCATTAAGACTCTGAGCTCAAACATTTAAAGTCCTTTATTATATTAAACCCTTTACAATCTGTGGGTTTTAAAGCTGATTTAAAGTCAGTTTGGAAATATGGATGATATTTCTGCCTATAATCACAATAAACGTCCAACTGTTCATGTTTGGAAACGAGTGGTTTTTTTTTTTTTAAATGTTTTCCTTTTTTTGGTTTTCCCTGCTGTATTTATTATATTTATGATGCATTTCAGTTTACATTGATCATGCAAATAAGTTCATTATGATCTAAAAACACAACGTGGCTGAGAAACTAACCTTACTGAATTCATAATAAAGATTATTTTCTATTTTTTCCCCATTTTGTCTTACGATACTTAAGATCATCTGTTAAGCTATAATAAAAGTCCTGGTAATAATTTAGATCCAAAATAAAGTCCTGGTAATAATTTAGATCCAAAATAAATAAAAGATGAAAATATTTTATTTACATAACGTTAATTTTAAGGAGCTACACTGCTCACAAAAAATCGTTTTGACGAATCCCCTAAATTTTGTGAGCAGAAATTTCATCCTGAGTGTAGTGAGTCCGTTTAGCCAGCAGGTGGCAGTGTTTCGCCTTCGCCCCGGCTTTAAACTGAAACCGAAACTCTACATGTGGAAAATCGATTAATATTGTGTTTTAAAAAGGTTAACGTGTATATAGATATTTATTGATAGTGTTTACATTCTAATGTTAGCTTGGTACCGTGTTAGCTGTTTAAGATAGACGGCGGTAGCTAGCTAGCTAAGCTAAGTAAGCTAATGCTAAGCACGGTTAGGTTTAGTGAATCTGAATCAGTTAAATATATTGAACAAATATCGAAGTAACGAACACATTTCTGTTTACTAGACGCCCTTATTTATTGGGAGTGGCTTACCGACGTTCTTTGTTTTACCTCGGGCTCCAAATCCAAAACAAAAACACAAAAAACGACAACGTAAGTGATGAAGTAGGTCTTTATTTACCGTTTGAAGGGAGGAAGAGACTCCTGTTCTGAGCCATTTGTTCTTCCAGTGGAACTTCATTCCACCACCTGGGTGCGGGTGCAGAGACGAGTCATTATGCTCATCGTCCTTTCATCTTGAGCGGTGGGTCCAGTCGAGCCACGCCCTGTACAAAAGGGTACAAATTATAAAGTGTCAGGGACTCTTTGGCTGCTTCTCTTCACGTCCATCACCAGCCGAAGCGGCTTAGGATTTGGTATAAGTGTGATCTTTAGACTGTACCTGATCTCCATCCAGGTCCCGCAGATTTGCATGTGCTATATATAGCAGAGGCTCGTTCTCATGGACAGAGAACAAAACCAACCAACAATAACCGCACAATAAGTACACGTACAGCAGCCATCGCTCTTCCGATAAGGGTAAGAGCTGTTAAACCTGTTCAGATCAAAAACGAGGACAGAACCGTCCACCAGGTGCTTCTAAACGTGTTTACTCACAACTCACATTTCCAGAAAACTGGATAGATCTCACCCGGCACGAACGCTCTGACGCCCTTCCACAGGTTATGGTTCCTGAAGCGTTGTTGAGGTGAAAGGTGATTCCATTGGGAAATGGCGGTGAAGGACCAACAGTCCAAGAAGATCCAACAGGTCCACTGCCCACTGTCCTCATGGTGGAGAAGTCATTACTCCGTCCCGTAACGACAGGAACCAAAATAACCAGCACTGGCACCAGGAACATGGGGAATACAAATAAAAAAACCTTCTGCCAAGATACAAACAATCATAACAAAGCATTTCCAAATGTTCTGCATTTCCACAGATCAATAATATCCACTTACGTGACTGCAGGAACAGTCAGGTTGCTCAAACAAGGCTCAGAGCTGTGACGCCAACTCTAGCTCAATCCCACGTTTCAAAATGGAGTCCCTATTCGACTTGCTAATCATGTGCTCAAACTGATACCGCCACCCAGTGGGCGGAGTAAGATGAGACACTACTGGTGAGATTTTGGAACATGGCTGTGCTGATTATGGACTCAAAACGCCTGGTCCTGGTCCTCATTCGGTATTCCAGTTCAGTTCAAATGTTCATGATGAAGAGGGAGTTCTGCATCAGGTCAAACCAAATTGGTGTATATGGTTTTTATTTATATAAAAGCCACACCAGTGGATATAAAATAAACTCCCTAAATGGTCCAGGGACGAAACCTTGGGAGATGCAGCTCAGAAAATGAATTAATGAATAAACAGAAAAAGAAACGAATGAAAAAATCCAGAAAGGCAGAATCTCTTTAGAGTCTAAATGTTATGACCAGTTTCTACACATAGAAATTCTACGACTAATAGAAATCGAAACACGATCCTTATCTTGTTGTTCCAGTTTCACCCATAGGATTATTTGTTTTTTATTTCAGCTTGGATTGTCTTTTCTCATTATCTTTAGCATCAGAGTCAATTACTAATTACTAGTTAATTTGATTAAAATGAAGTTTCTGCCCAAACTGCTTTCTCTTTTTCAACACATCCCCATTCTGATCCGTAAGTCGTTCTTCTCCAATATTGACAGGATGTTGTCCCCTTTCCTTTGGGGAAATAAACCTGCGCGTCTGCGTATATCGGTTTTACAACTGCCTGCTTTAGATGGTGGCCTGGCCCTACCGGATTTCAGGCGCTACTACTGGGCGTGCAACTTTCTCAAACTGCTTTACTGGTCAAACACAGGACCGCCAAGTGGTTACCCCCTCTGGGTTCAAATGGAGTTGGCCTCAGTGAGTAGCTCTCTGTGGTCTGTTATTTGTTCGCAGCTCCCACTCCTTATTATTGGAATTTCAAAAAATCCTATACTGCTGAATTCTATCAAAATTTGGTCTCAATTTAGGAAGCATTACAGGTTTCAAGGTGGCCCTGATTCTGCACAACCACCAGTTTCTCCCATCCCATTCTGACAGAGCGTTCAACTTCTGGTCCCATAAAGGAATTCAAAAACTTGAGGACCTGTATATAGATGGTGTTTTTGCATCATTTTCAGAGCTGGCGCAAAAGTATAGTTTACCCCCAAACCATCTATTTCGATTTTTTCAGGTTTGTCATTTTATACAGCATTGTTTTTCCAACTTCCCCAATATACCTCCAAAGGTCTAGGCATTACTATTTCTGACAACCAATGGTTACAAGCTCTTTCTCTGGTACACACTTCTTCCATTTGTGCTAGACACCATGTAATACAATTTAAAGTCCTACATCGACTCCATTTGACCAATGCTAAACTTGCAAAGATGTTTTCTGACAAAGTGGATTCATGCCTTCTGGAAGGAGGTGTTTAACACTCTGCGTCATGCCCTTGCGGTCCCGTTGTCACCAAATCCCCTGTCTGCACTGTTCGGTGTGGTGCCGATGGATGGTAGTAGCGAGTAGTGGCATTTACGACCTTATTAGCCTCTTTAAGTGGAAACAAGCGTCCCCCTCTACTCACAACTTTTGGCTCCAGTAGATCATTAGTCATATTAATCTGGAAAAGCTTTGTTATCTCAAGGTAGGCTCCATTCGTTCTTTTGAAAAAACATGGTCTGCCCCATTTTTTGCAATTTGCAGCTATGTGGTCCAGCCCAATAGGGGAACTTTGTTTACTTTCTTTTTTTTGTGTTCTCTCACTACTTAATAAGATTGGAATGTGTTGCGGAATTTTATAATTCTGTAAACGGTCTCTCGTTCTGTTTTGTATTTTTCCTTTCCTTTTTGTACGGTGAGTGCATGTGTGTATGTGTGTGTGGTCATATAAAGGGTTATTATAGTTTAGCTGTGAAAGTGTAAATAAGGGCTGTATTACCAACTTGTGTTATTTCTTATGTTTACTATTCTGTTTACATTGCTCTGTACTGATCCTTTGATGTTCAAATTTCAATAAAAAGGATGGGAAAAAAACAAAAACTTGGAAACGGTTAAACTTCTGCCAGGCCAGATGGGCCCTCTTTTTTATTAGCTTCAATTTCAGCTAGCTACAGACCAGGCTCGCGAAATATCAAACCTGGTGCACTCTCTTGCCAGTTCTAGCTTTGGTACACTCAAGAACATGGAAGTTACTATAATTTCCCCCTGTTAGCGAGTCACAGCGGACCGAACCAGACCCCGGGGGTGGATCTCCCAGCAGTCTGTATGTGTCTGCTGCCGCCTGCACCACAACCTTGGAATTGGCTCACGTCTCCAAAATCGCCTGCCCACATGGGTGGACACTACAGGTTAACCCTACAAAAGAGACGGTTCTGATGGCAGGCCAATTACAAGGACGTCAGGGAGTTTGTCTCATCTGCAATCTGTCCTTATCGCCCTACCAAAACTTCTGACAGCCTCTGAAATGGCTCATATTTTGTTTGATCAAGTGTCCAAGGTTCATGGTGATCCCATTGGTATTGTCTCTGACCGGGGGTTCCACAGTCCAACAGGCAGGCTGAAAGGGTGAACCAAGAGATAGCATGAGATAACTTAGCTGGACTGGGCAGAGTCTACCCATAACTCGCTCACCAACTCCACCATTGAGGCATCCCTGGGGTACCAGCCGCCCCAGTTTCCGGACCAGGAGGTCAATTTAGCAGTCCCATCCATTGCCCTCCATCTACATCGCTGCCAGAGAACTTTAAACTCACTAGGACCGCCCTAATCAAAGCCTGTGGCACCGCCCAGTGCACATCCAACCATTGACAACATAATTTCATCCACTTGCTTTCTTTTTAATGCGTCATTTCACATCTCCCAGATTAAGCCTGTCACATCCTCGGGTTTTGTTAAGAGATTATTGGCTGCTAGACATACCTCTTCGATACACTCAATCATATTTTGCACAGATGACAGGCTTTGAGAGGTCTCAAAGTAGTAATTGGTCTGAGATCACTAGTCTGACAAAAGCAGGATGAATTTTTTGATGCCCACCATCTAAGCCGTTCTGGCCCAGCTGTTAGGAGGTGTTGGGAGCAGTGGTTCTTTAAGGAAACACACGTATGACAAAAAAAACTTAATAATAATCAAGACAGACCACTAGTAGAAATGATAATTTGATTCACAGGCAGGCATGAGTAGCTCTCACTGTTTCTCCCACGATACAGACACAAGTAACACCTTCTCTACACACCCTTGTCTCTGCATTTGCATACGCCATTAAGGCAACTGCAGCTTTCTCAAGCCAGACAGGGACCATTAGCCATTAGATACCAGCCATTATAGGCACAGTGACAACCAGATACACTTTAGCAATGAATCCAGATTCTGTTTGGTATTTTATGATGGTCGGGATTAAGTAAGTAGACCTTGTGGTGAGCTCTTAAATTCTGCCTTTGTTGTGAAGCGACACTCCAACTGCTGCTGTGATGATATGACATTTCATATGACAGTCTTAGTAACATGTGCAGAACATGCTGTGGCCACATGTATTGCCTGCATAGCAGGGTTTACAATGGGCATTTTTCAGCAAGCAAGACCCAGTGTGTTGAGACCATAGTTTTATAGTTTAGTCCCACATTTTATCACAAGTATAGAATCTCTACTAGGTCTCATGCTCCTTTAGTGGACATGCTGTCAGGCTCCCATACGGCTGCAGGTGCCTTAATGTCCACTAAATGCTGTTTATTACTGAATCTATCTCTGAGAAAGCAGAAGGTAATGGGACTCACAGCACTTGGTGAGCTACTAATCCAGCCATTAGGACTTAATGTGATCTGGCTTCTCATGCTGAGAGAGAAATCAAGAGAGAGAGAGAAGGAGAGAGAGAGAATCCCGAGCCAAGATTCGGAAAGAATAGCAACCAAATACTGTACATGTTGCTGTTGCTGCATCTGATTAAAATCTGGAGATAAGACCAGAACAGGAAACTACTAGAATAATAAATGTTAAGCCATGTGAGGACAGAGCAAAGCAAAATATTGAATTTTTTACCATAAATTAGAGGTCATCTTCTGAATAACCTACAGAAGGTCATGCCTAAAAACATAATAATTACTACTAATAATAGTAATACATGATTATATTATTATGATTATTTTGATTGTGAATATGATTAGTATGATGATGATGATGATGATTATTATTATTATTATTATTATTATTATTATTATTATTATTATTATACATAATATTGCCAAAATATTTTGAATCAAGTGTTCCAATCACTTCCATGGCCACAGGTGTATAAAATTAAGCACCTAGGCATACAGACATATCTAATATATATATATATATATTGGAGGTGGAGGTGAAGCACTCGAGTGTCAGTAATCTTATTAATTACTGAGGTTGTGTATCACATGTAGACACAATTTGTTGTATCTGAGGGACAGGAGGTCTTCAGGGGAACAGTGAGCCATACAAAACAATTCAGTGGTCTCGTGTACCATCCAGTTCACACTTATCCCTGCATCCCTGGTTTGTTATGGAGCCTCTGCAACATTTATTGTATACATTTATTTTATCCAGATCCCTATGGAGTTAAATCATTGTCACCAAAACCTGAACCACACATCATGTTTTTGAAAAAGAAGTGGTGTGAAAATTCAGGTAAAAAAAAAATTCAGGTCCAAAAAAAAATCATGAAGACAAAAAAATTCAGTTAATAAAAATTCAGGTCATAGAAATTCAGGGTGTTTTTAGGTAGTGACGATATTAAAAGAAGAGACATATTGTGCCAAGATGCATCACAAGCTGGATAAATCCATTCATACAGTCCAGCTGTACTTTCAGCCAGCAGTACCTCAGTGAATTCACCTGCTACTGACAACCAGACATCCTTCATTACCTCTCTCTTAAATTAACTCCTCCACTTTGGGTGCTGTTCATGTTAAATATTATATGGCCTGTTATGTTTCCTATGCCTGTTATGTTTTCAGTTTAGTTACACTTAGTCAATCACTAATGTGTCTGATAGCTCTTGTATCCAATGATCGTCGGTCTACTGGGGTGTATGAAATGCGACTATAACACCGACGTTAACAGGCTAACGCGCTAAATGATGCATCGTATTGTGTTCGTTATTTAAAATTTTCAAACATAAAATTAGCCAAGTACAGATGAGCAATGAAACGAAAAACCCTAGTAGCTAATGTGGGGTTTAATAAAGAGGAGGAAGAATAAATGACTACTTGAAAAGCTCTACAGCTCAGCCATGATGCTCCATGAGCTCCACCATCTGCATATACTCCGTGTAAAAGACGCCCCACCCAATGACTTTACATGTGTTTTGTGATTGGTCAGGTGTGAGTATTTTTATATAGTATAATTATATCTACAATAGTTCTTCCTGAGTTCCCCGGATGTTTCCCTGAATTTTTATTAGCTGAATCTTTTTTTCTTCATGATTTTTTTTTTAACCTGAATTTTTTTGCCTGAAATTTCACACCATTTTTTTTCAAAAACATGATTTCTGGTTCAGGTTCTGGTGACACTGGTTAAACTCATCCTGGTCTGGTCACTCCCTGTGTAGAGTGTCCCTGCATGTCCTCCCCAAACTGTTATGTACAGTGACTGGATAAAAATAATCACTTTCATTAAGCATATTTAATTTAAATTAGAATCAGTGTGAGTCAATTTATGCGGGGTTGAATGCCCCATAATGGATTGGCATCATGTCTAAATTTGCACCCTGTCCTTGCATCCTGAACTAGCTATTGGCTCTTCATGGCCATAAGTGGGTATGAAAATGAACACAAAACAAGTCCACTAATATGTTCTGTGTTGATTTCCAATTGTACTGCATGTGGGTGTCATCTTGTGCTGTATTCTAGGCTATATTCTAGGTTAACTTGTGCTACAGGTTATAAACTGTATTATGTTGTAAACTATAAGAGATGAATAACAGTTCAGTTCTGTCTTCTATGCAATTGTGCATTCATTTTGGGGACATATTCAGAAGAAAGATCAATAAAAGTGAGCTTTACAATTGATGAAATAAGCATACATACGTTCATTTATTAGTTACTTTAGTTTACTGATTGCTTATCTGCACTCAGTACCAAGTGGTTGTAGCTAATAAAATCATTACACATACTGATGAACACAGCCCAACACTGATAATGATTATATGTTCCTACATAAATATTCACAGCAGATGAAGTGAGTTTGGCAATGTGTGTGTGTGTGTCCAGAGATTTACTGATGAAGCATTCAGAGTGCTTCCTCTCAGACATCAGACACATTGGCTAATTAGAGGTGCCAGAGGCAGACTGGCCCATGCTCATTAAAGTGCTGTGAGGACAGCTCTAACGAGCTTCTAATGACAGAGATGCAGACGCATAGTGGCTTCATGCTCTTGGATGAGAGCTCTGGCAAACAGGAGTCGTGAAGTAGAAATACCATCCATCTCCAATCTGTCATCTGCCTTCGGCTAATCAAGATGTTCTTGGTAGAAGTTCTAAAGTCTAATCATCTCAAGTAATTTAATAACTAAAATGACAAAGATACTTTAAGATTACATTTTTCATCTGCTCTGTTCATCACCAAGAAGTACAACTTTCATCTTTTTTATCATTCAATAGTTATACAAACTAGTTTGATTAATTTTTATTTGAGTTTCACTTGAGTTTAATTTAACTTTATTTATTTAGCTTTTTAAATAATAGATGTGACCAAGCAGCTACACAAAGAGCCGTGCCTAGGCATCAAATGAGAAACCTGAGACAATTATGGGAAACAAAAACTGCCTAGTCCAAAGCCTGCCAAAGTCCAAGTGTTGTCAGACTTAGACTTAGACCTTTATTTGTCATATACATAGTTATACATGTAGAACATGTAGTAAAATGTTTCAATGCTCCAGAATGTAAAAATTGGCATGATAATTAGAATATGAAAGTATAAACATAAATAATAATATTAAATTATTTATAATACGTACATGGGAGAGAATATTATTGGTGATTTATGGTCCGTGTTTAATTGTCTGATTAAGAGTCCGAATGGCCTGAGGAAAGAAACTCCTCAATTTCCCTGTCTCGGTCTTGAGAGCACGGTAACGCTTTCCTCACCTCAGCAGGGAGAAGTTCATGGTTGGCATGGCTCAGGGTCCTTATATACTATATTCCTGGACTTGATACAGCACTGTTTGTTGTAGATAGTCTGCAGTTCAGAGAGCTCTGCGTGTGTGATGCGTTCAGCCGATCGCACCACCCTCTGGAGAAACTGCCTGTCCTCCACAGTGCTGTTCCCAAGCCAGGCTTTTCCCAGTGAGAATACTTTCTATGATGCAGATGTAGAAGTTCTTCAGTACCTTGATAGATAGTCTGAAGTCTGAAGATAATCTGAGATGGTACAGACGCTGTTAGCCCTTCTTCACCAGGCTCTTGATGTGGTGTGTCCATGTCAGGTCCTGTGTAATGTTCTCCCCGAGGTATTTGAAGTTTTCCACCCATTATATTTCTGCTCCTTGAATCAGAACAAGGTGAAAGCATCTCTCCTGCCTATTGGTACTGAGGTAGCCTAGCGGTTAAGGTACTGAACTCTGGACTAGAAGATCCAGGGTTCAAATCCCATCTCTGCCAAGCTGCCACAGTTGGGTCCTTGAGCAAGACCCTTAACCCAAAATTGCTTGGATTGTAAGGCTGTATTAATTGTAAGTCACTTTGGATAAGGGCGTCTGCTAAATGCTGGAGATGTAAATGTATTAATGAAGTCCACAATCAGATTTTTTGTCTTGAGGAGATTGCTCTCGTGGTTTGGGATTTCCTCAAGATAGGCCTGCTTGTTGTTGTTAGTGATCATGGCCATGTCATTGGTGAACATCGGCTTCCCCAACCTCACTGTCTGTGGTCTGTTGGTTAAGAAGCTAACTATCCATCTGCACAGTGGTGGGTTGATGCCGAGGATCTCCAGCTTGTCAGTGAGTTTGGAGGGAATAATCATATTGAATACTGAGCTGAGGTCAACAAACAGCATTTTAACATAATAACCTCTCCCAGAGTCCAGGTGTGTGACTGTACTGTGTAACAGATGATTCTCTGCATCGTCTGTGAATCTCTTTTGTCTGTATGCAAACTGAAGTGGGTCCAGTGTTGCAGGTAGTGTGGATGTGATGAAGTTCTTGCTGAGTCCCTCGAAGCACTTGGGGGTCAGGGCAATTGACCGGTAGTTGTTCAGGCAGACGGGCTGTTGTTTCTGTGACACAGGTACTATGACAGACTGCTTGAAGCACTTGGGTTCATCCAGAGACATGTTGAACACAGGTGCGAGCTGGTCCACGCAGACTTTCTGGTCCTGCTGTCTTCCTGGTGTTCGTGCTCCTGAAGTTCCTCCGTGCATCGTGCTCTTTGATGATGAGAGTGTTACCTCCACTAGTAGGTGCCAACCCCATGCTGCTTCGCCTGTGCTTTTGGTATCACTGGCTCCAGCAGCACCATTCACATCAAAGGCACTGTTGATAGTGCTATTAGCATAGACAGCACAGCTGGCGCCATTAACACCTCCAGCAGCAGACTCAAAGCGAGCATAGAAAGTATTTCACCCTTCAGTGAAGCATCTGCCCTCATGGTGGTGGTGGGCTGTGGCATGCCATTGTTTTTAATCCGTGCCACAGGTCTCTTGAGCCACCTTGTTGGAATTGTAACTGTAGTTCCTGCTGTGGATGGTTTTATCCACCTACAGTTTCTAATTAGGAAATGATGGTCCGGATGGTGGTCTGCCGAACCGTATCATCCATTCATTTCCCGTTGAATCCCACAACCACTTCTGCCAAACATGTTGACATCATCAGAGCTGAACCTGAGCATTTCCCAGTCTGCATCATCCAGTGTAATCCAAATGGCAGCTGTGCCTGAGCTTTGTAACTGTTCTTGTTAGCAGTGATCCAGTGCCCAGTTGCCTCTGGTTGGGCAGGTTATGCGCTGGTGCAATCCTGGCATGGGGCGTCTGAGGTTAGCGCTGTTGAAATCCCCAGCCACAATGAAAACAGTTAGAGTTAATAATTAGAGTCTCAGGAAGTTCACACAAAGGAATGTCCACAATTCTGGCCCTGAATTTATCCAGCTTGTTTTTGAGAGACTGAACGGTAGCTAACAGGATGCACAGTGCGCTAGAGCCCTCAGCCTGTTCCTCATGCCAGCTCTCTTCCCTCGGGGCCACCATTTTCTCACAATCTCACTCAGCCAGCTTGGGTCTGGACTTAAAAGTGAGTGTAGGTGAATGTTTTTGTTTTTAATTTCCAAACGTTGTTCTCTCAAATAGCTAATGAAAGCCATAGAGAGATATTTTCTTGGAATTCCTGTGGTAGAGTGTGTAAAAGTAATACAATATCAGGTAATACAACCTCACCAGCACCATCAGAAGTATGTATGTCAGAGGGGGTTAAAACATGAGATTATTAAAAACTGTTTGGTGTTTGGTTGTTTTTAATGATTCATTCATTGTCTTATCCCTTATCCTAGTCAGGGATGTGGCAGAGCCAGTGCTCAGCCAGTGGCACAGACCGCAAAGCAGGAACAACCCTAGACAGGGCACCAATCCATTGTAGGGTGCCAATTCCTCATAGCGCACATTCATACACACTCTAAGGGCACTTTGGAAACATTAATTAACCTAACACACATCTTTGGAATGTAGGAATAAACTGGAATACCCAGGGAAACCCATCCAAGCATGAAGAGATACAAACTCCACATAGGTGGAGCCCAGAGTCAGGAGATCTTGGCACTGTGAGGCAGCCCTGTTGATGAGGATTTTTTTAAAAAATAATGATTACGTCCTACAGGTGAAATTTATTATAGAAATGTATTGCATCAGTCAGTAATACTAATATTTCAAGCAATATGTATAACTGATAAATGGTAATATTATTGCTTTTGATAATAATGTGATTAAGATACCCAATTTTGCAGCTACTGTATGTTGAAGGTCAGTATAGCCATATGCTAATTAGCTAATTAATTAAAGTCTGACATAAACAGCAGGTGGTCTATTATTTGTGAAAAGAGATAGTTTAATGCTTAAATGATTTGCAATGATTCAAATTGATAATTGGTCAGATAATTAAATTTCAAATATGCATTTAAATCACCTACAGAGATATGAGGTTATAGCCATACTAAACTTGCATTCAGATATTGATTTTTATATCAATAACTTAAAAACATCTTCAAAAAAGCTGACAGTTAGTAAGATCATATTATTTAGAAGTAATTTATTATAGTATGTATTATAAGTGTAAATCTAATTTACCAACCTAAAATGTATTTATTTTATTATTTATTTTTTTTAATTAATAATTTAATTCAGTTGCGTATTTAACACATGTAATAATCAAAATTGTTCCAAGAACAAACTTTGGCTGCTCAGACAACTGCTTAAAAGACGAGATGTAAGGGTGTTACTAACAGAATGTACAGTCCTGTGTAGGGGATTTGGCACCGCTAGTCTGTTTTCAAATTTGGCTGACTTGAAAGTTTAGACAACTCTGACCAAATGGTCATGTTTAACTCATTTCGAAACAACAATAACTTGATCTGTGGTGATAGAACTGTCCCAAGAGGCTGTACTATAAAACACACAGTTTGTTTTGTATAAGCTAGCAGGACATTCTTGTGTTGTCTTACGCAGGGATGTGAGTGGTTCATTATAATGTTAATGAAAGACTCTCATGCTGCACACTGTGCTGTTTTATCACTATTGACAGGTCATTAGATCTTTAATGAACGATAGCGCTGTGTAACATTTTAATCTGAATGATAGTCTGCGTCCATTCAGGCTCAGCGACACTAACACACTCCAGCGCTGATTCCTCTTAACCGCTATTAATTCGGTTTTTGTTTTGCCACCGCTGAGGCTTTCTGGCTAATTGCTGCTTTCAAAGGTCATTTCTAATGAATGTTGTGGCTCAGCAGCTGAATTGCGATTATCTGAAGGCTCATCGACGCATACTAAACAGAGATAAATGTCACTGGGGATCGAATCCAAATCACAGATGCAGCAGCATCTCATTACTGAGACTGTGTATAACTTATTTTTGATTAATAATGTTTTTAGTATATTAGCTGTACTCTGGTCTAGTATTTTGATTCAATTCTAAAAATAGTTAAAGACGTTATTAACAATTACAGTAAAAGGCTACAGTCATATGCAAAGGTTCTGAACTATGTCTCAACATGTTTCTGCATGTTTAGGAGATCATACACTGATCATACGCTGATGATCCAGGACATTTTGACCACCTGGCTTGAAAGAGGGAAGAGGCTGCAAGGGGTTTGGGTAGGTGGAACATTACAAGATAACATAAAACCATTAACATCACATCATAAACAAAAACAGGGCTGCCTCATAGCTCCGAGAATCATAACGTCACACTTCCTTCACTGTCTTGTCTTCTTCCCACAGTATGAACATATGTTCATCCTGCTGCCTTCACCTTCCCAGGTACACACAGGATGTGAAAGATGTCAGGCCTCACTACTACTACTACAACCCTTAATCTAAAATTCTAATTCCAACTTCATACATCTACTTTGACTTATATTTCATTGTGGACCATCTGAAACCAAGATATGTCATGTTTTGTCTGGTCAACCTCTTTTTATTTATTAAAAAACATCCATTTCAGGCCTGCAACATATTCCTAAAACAGTTGGAATAATAAAGCAAAGTTGCCATTTCTTATCCCAAACCTTAAAAAGATGTTTGGCACAGTGTTTGTAATGTAATTTAAGGTGCTATTTTAAGCTATTCTTATTGAAAACACATCTAAAATTATGTAAATAGTTTATATGTATATACAATATGTATATTACAAAGTCAGCTATCAGTAACCAGTATAAACATAAACTAACACTCAGTACAGCTCACAAGTATAATGATTAATTATTAATTAATTATTAAGCATAAATAAGTATACAATTAGTATTAATATAAAGTATTATTATAAACTTAATTAATTCAATTAGTATCTAGGCCACCCAAGGAGGATGGGTCCTCCCAAGGTTTCGTCCTAAAATATTTTTTCTTTCCTCTGTTGTCCTAGGCTTGCTAAATTTGGGATTGGCGTTATAAGATAATATAATGCTGTAAAGCTGCTTTAAGACAATGCTTCATTGTGAAAGGCATCATATGAATAAATCTGACTTGACAAGGTAATCTGAAATAGTTTACACCTAACGAGCAGATATTCAGGGTTTAAATCCAAATGCAGGCACGGCTCCTCGGACTCAAAAACAACCTGGGCTTTATAGACAAATTTAAACCATACTGTTTTCTCCTCATCACTATTTATCAACCCCTTGGTCCTTATTTCTTCAGGAACTTTCTTTCCTACTTAGTAGTTTCAACAGATAAGGCTGTAATTGTAGGTGATTTAAACATTCACTTTGAAAATAAGCAGGATCCACTTAAAATCCATTTTAGAATTCATGAGTATCACTCAGAATTTGATGGGACCAACCCACCACTGTAATCATTCTTTAGATCTAATATTAAGTTTTAGTACTGATGTAGATAACCTCGATGTTTTCCCTCAAAGTTAGATGATTTCCGATCAGTATCCCCTAGTTTTTTGAGCTACATGTATCACATAAAATTCGCCTACTTGCCTACTCTACTCCTCCATCATCTTGAGCTTGCAACCAACCAATTAGAATGCATATTTCACTCAACCCTGGATATAGTTGTTCATGCAAATGCATTACGAGAAAAAGGGTAGCACCTTGGTATTTTAAAGCAAAGAGCTCTCTGTTGAGAATGCATGTGGTAACATAAGGAATTGGTGGTATTTAAAATTGCTTGGAGGGATAGCATGGAAGAGTATAAACAGACCCTGTATTATCCCTGTACATGCTATCTTTAGGCTTAATTATTTGTACGCATGGTATTAGTTTTCACTCTATGCAGATGATAAACAGCTGTACATATCTGCTGATCCAAATGACGGCCTTACAATCAGTAAAACTGAGAATTGTGATGAGAAAGTAAAAAATTGTATGTGTTTAAATTTCCTATTACTTACTCAGATAAAACTGAGGTTTTATTAGTTGGAACCAAGACAATGAAAGACAGGTTGGCTACCTCTGGACGGCTGTTCGGTAACATCCAGTCCAACATCTCCAAAAAATGAGGTGTAATGTTTGATTCAGATCTCTCCCTTGACCTACACATTAACAACATCAGACAAATTGCTTTCTTTTAGTTACATAATATTGCTAAACTTATAAATATCCTTTTTTTCAAAACTGGTTTATGCATTTATGACCTTGAGACTAGATTACTGTTATGCTTTACTCGCTGGATGCTCTAGTAAATCTCTTAATTACAACTAGTGCAGAATGCAGCAGCTCAAGTTTTAGCTAGAACTAGGAAATTTGATCAGTCTGTTTTGTTGTCACTGCACTGGTTACCATTTAAATTTTGCATTGATTATAAAATACTTCTTGTAACATATAAAGCTTTATACGATCTGGCCCCACATTATCTGAGTGAACTCTTACAATCTTACAATCCACATCATTCACAAGGTGCATGACTTCTTTTCAGTTCCTAGAATTAAAAATGTCACAGCATGGGGAAAAACTTTCTCATACATGCACCCCCAGCTATGGAATAAACTCCCTACTATAGTTCAAGTCTATGCTAAAACATTCTTATTTACACCGGCTTTTGGTTAGATTTAGATTAGCTTGGATTAAAGTCTCAGATTTCAGTCTTGGTTCAAGGTTTCTACCTTCTACATTCATAGAGTTTTTCCTTTTCACTGTCTCCCTATTCTTGCTCAACTTGGAATTGGCCTTTTAAGATAATATAATATTGTAAAGCTGCTGTGAGACAATGCTCCATTATACATCACCCCTATATAAATAAATTTGACTTTGACTTTCAATTGTCCAGATGCAGATTTAACTTGATCTTGAATATCATGCTCAGGTACTTCAGGTACTTCCATGTCCAAACATGTGAGTGTGTTCAAAGATGACGCACTGGATGTAACAAAGCCCCAACTTGATGAGCTACCTCCTTGAGCTTTATGCTGTCTGGGGTGGCCTCTGGGCCATGGAGCAGGGTATGTTTTGATGGTTTTGTGGAATTCTAGAGGGTCAAGTCTGTCCCATGATGGTACCCAGCTGTGCTCATCTAGATGGTGTCCTTCCCACTCCGCCAGATATTGGAGTTGACCACCTTTGCACCTAGAATCCAGAAGCCATCTGACTGCATACACAGGCTGTCCATTGATGTCCGGGGGTTCTTGAGTGTTGCCTGTGGTAATGTCTGAAATGAGAGAACCTAGAACATTGTTTGAGTTGGGAAACATGGAAAACCAGAGACATATGGCAGTGACCAGCTTATAAGATGCTTCATTAATTTTTGAATATTTAATGGGCCAATTAATAATAATTAATGGGAATCTAATTAAGAATACACTTATGATTAAGTTACTGATGCATTAAAGCACTTTTGTAACACTTTGTAAGTGTTTCATACTGTAAATGTAGGGATCCTTCAAACCAGCATCACCATTCCTCCAGGGCTAACTTGATAGCCTTAAGTTCCCAATCAACCTCACTGTAATTCCATTCTGACTAGGTTAGTTTCCAGAAGAAGAAGGCCACAGGATATAGTTTACTTACCTATGCATTGGGACAGGACTGCTTCCACTCCAGAATTCGAGGTAGAGGATTGAGGAAGGCCTCAACTTCATTGCAGTCGCTGAATACACACCAAGTTATAGGTGCTACGTTTGTCCAGTGTGGTGAAAATTCAGGCTTGACGTAGCTGTTCCAGTGCTAATGGCACCAGTGGTAGAGGATAAGAGTATTTTTTGGTTACCTGATACAAAGTAGAATCCAGAGCTGACCGGTGAGGTGGACAGCTGACCAAGAGATCCAGACTGCAGTCATAGTAGCAATGAGGAGGAAGACCACAAGCCTTGGTATTGCTGAATATGTCCTGGAGGTTTTGATACTTGCCAAAACTTGGAAGTATTTTACTACTTTACTACATATGTCCGATATCAATGGGCTGGATTTGGATCTTGCAGGTGAGTGGTCTGAGTTGAATGCCTAGTTGCTGCATCACTGAGTCGATATATTGCCCTCTAGAGTCTATTAAGGCAGGTAAGTAGACATAATCACTTGCTGTATGTATCTGTACTTGTATGACCAGAGTATTGTGGTTGTAAAGGTTGTCTGGACTCACTGGAATAGTACAGATGCAGAATACAAAATCTGTTAATTATTATTATTATTTACTAATTAGTTATTATTATCAATTAAGTATTATTTAATCATAACATAAACATAATCACAAGGGAATCTGAAATACTTTGAGTTTACCCAGTGGATGTTCAGGTTTAAATCCAAACAGGGCCAGGGTTCCTTGGATTCCAATTGGCCAGACTCTGGTGAACCTGATCTTGAATCAGTACTCCGAAGTTCAAGTTCAAGTGCGCTAATATACTTCTGTATTTTTTGTGTGAGTGCATTCTGAGCCGGTGTGCTAGAGGTGACAGGATTGTTGTGGTCACTTTATGTATGCTACATTATACACACTTCCTCTATTTATCTATTTAACATTCTTTGTAATGTGTGCAGCATGTGGTTGTGGTTTGTCTTGTTGAAAAATCAATTTCCATTCCTGGAAAAGATGTTGTCTAGAAGGCATCATATATTGCTCTAAAATCTCAGTGTACCTTTCTGCATTAATGCTGATGCCACAGGAGTGTTACCTTGCCAAGGCCACTGACACAGCCCCATATAATAACAGACCCTGGCTTTTGGACTTAATGCTGATAACAGTCTGGGTGCTCCTTGAGCACTTGGCTCTACAAAGTTTTGAAACATTGATTCATCTGACCACAAAACGTTTCCTCTGTGAGGTACTGCTTCTGTACCTTACTGTGATTACACTCATCTGTTGACATCCCCTGTTTGAAATCACATCATTATTTATTTATTATTATCATAGTTAGAATAAATATTATTTTACCTTATTGCTAGTCCTAAATTGCTCCTGACCCAACTTTATTCTGGAAAGTGTGACAGGCCTTGTTACGGGACTGGAGGGAGGACCCAAAGATGCGGGATGGGGGAACGAACGATGTCAAAAGGACAAGGGGTAACACAAAAGGTGGAGCAAAAGGCTACCCAGAATACAGAAAATAAAATGGGAAAACACACGACCAGGGGATGTCCCGAAGGGGGCAATCTCCTGGCAAGTGCGCTGGTGATCCGACCGCGCGGGGCGCTGAGTCGTTGGGGATGCGAGCGTGAGCTCGTGCTGGCTAACTAGGGCCTCAGGTGTTTGTCGTCACGCCATCAATTAGGTGCTGCATATATACCGGCTCACCGATTGCTTTTTTAACGGCAGTCGGTGAGGACGGTGGCGCGAACGGGAGCGCAAGGTAGGTCTCCTAACAGGCCTAAAATGTAGAATTGGGTGTTCATTAACAAAATAAATTAAGTTAACTAAAAATAGATATGTTGTGTTTTTATTTCATTTTGTGAAATAATATTGTGGCCCAACATGTACATCCCTTCTTGGCAGTTATTCACCTTATGGCAGAAGGATGTTTACAATGCACCATACCACCAGTTTCAGAAACATGACAGTGAGTATTTCTTGATTCCTCAGCTGTCACAGTCAACCGATCTTATTCCTATAGAGCATCTCTGGGAATGATAATGACATGACAGAGCTGTGGATGTAAGAAGCCTTGTGCAGATGTACAGATGCTCAATAGAGTTTAGGTCTGGAGTCATGCTTGACCTTTATCCTCAGTTTCTTTATCATGTTGGAATACTGCCCTGTGGCCCAGTTTCTGACGGAAGGGGCTCTGCTTCAGTATGCCGCAGTACATGGTTCCCTTAATGAATCGTAGCTCCCCACATCTGCAGCACTCATGCAACCCCAGACCAGTATTCAATACAATTCAATTTTATTTGTATCGAGCTTTTTACAATAGACATTGTCACAAAGCAGCTTTACATTGATGCATGAACAAGTGTCACAAATTGGATTCTATTTATCCTTAATGAGCAAGCCAATGGCGACAGTGGCCAGGGAAAAACTCCCTGATATTAAGAGGAAGAAACTTTGAGAGGAACCAGACTCAGAAGGGAAACCTGACTAAACATGATTAGCATAATATATAAAACATTTAAGCGTATTAAGTCTATGAAGAGATGGGAGAGGGAGCATCTTTGGCATGGCTGACCGTTCCGTCTGATAGGAGAGGGAGCATCTTTGGCATCGCATCTTTGGCATGGCTAAACGTTCCATCTGATATCATCTCCCACAGCAGGGTCACCGTTGGACCGAGAATCTCGAAAAAGAGGAAATGAATTAGACATGATCTTTGTTGCTATTAGCGTATGAAGGACTAAAACTGGAAACCAGAACTACAGACTGAATGCTTGACTAAACAAATAATTCTTGAGCCTCAATTTAAACATTGAGACTGTGTCTTGAAGCTTTGCTTTGCTTTGTAGCAAAAAGCTCTGCTTGCCACTGTAACTTTCATTATTCTAGGAAATTGCAGACAACCTGTAGCACTTGATCGAAGCTGGCGAGGTATATTATAATATACTAACAGATCATTTACAGCTTTATACGTTAATAGTAGACATTTATACTCAATGCAGGATTTAACAGGAAGCCAGTGTAGTACAAGTAAAACAGGGGTGATAGGATCATATTTTTTAGTTCTAGATAAACCTCTGGCTGCAGAATTTTGTGCTAACTGAAGCTTGTGTAAACACCTGCAGGAACATCCAGATAATAATGAATTACAATAGTCCAATCTAAACATAAAGGCATGGATTAGTGTTTCTGCATCCTGGAGAGTTAATGAGTTTCTTAGCTTAGCGATGTTCCTTAAATGAAAATAATTTGTCCTGCTAATATTGTCTACATGAGCTTCAAATGAAAGACGGGGGTCAATAATCACATGAAGGTCTTTTACTCCTTCAAATGGAGTGACTGAACTAGAGTAATTACTTTTTAAATCTTCAGAGAGTTCTTTGGCATGAGTTGCCGTGTCGAACTGCCAGTGACCAGTATGAGAGAGTGTGAGACGATAACACCAAATTTAACACACTACCCTTTCACACCTGAGACCTTGTAACACTAACAAGTCACATAATATCGGGGAGGGAGAATGGTTAATTTGACACAATTTGTCCATTTGTCATCTCGCACTACTTTATTAAGTAGCCATATTCAGAATGTATGTTATGCTGTATGTAAGCTGTATATTGTAGTAGATGTAGAGAAAAGGGTTAACAATCAATACAATAATATTATACTTCCATAATATCCAGGATTAGCAGTTAATTTAAATGGCTTTGATTATTTCATTTAGCTAAAGTCACAGATCTATCATCAAGTGACCACTGGTATAATGTCAGTGGGACTCAGGTCCGACTGGAGGAACAAAATTGGGTCACCTCCCAAAAAGTGCAGAATTACATATGTGGAATGACATAATTTTTCAAATATGTTTAAAACTGTTAATAACAAATTATGCACCAAACTAGAATTGCCCCTGTGGCCTTCCATGTACTAAAACAATACAATAAGTTTGGTCAATGTTCAACAATCCCAAATGGGACTACGTGGAAAATTGAGTCTCCCTTACACTTCCTTTGACTTTTATTTAATTTGAAGACAGTGTGAAATTAAGATTTTTCACGGTTTTTTTTAGGTCAACTTCAGTTTATTTGTTAATAAACATCTATTCTTACATTTTAGGCCTGCAACACATTCCAAAATAATGGTGATGAGGACAATTTGGGGCTTGTAATTAATTCAAAGACCTAAATAATGATGTGATTAAAACAGGTGATGTCAACAGGAGATACTGTATAAACAAGATTTGGTGCAAAAGTGTTGTCCACAAACAGCTGTCTTTGAGGTGCAAAAGTGTTCTCAACAAAAGCTCCATACAATGACTGACCCTAGCGTTTGGATTTGTTGCTGATAGTAGTCTGGATGGTGCTTTCATCTTTGGTCCAAAGTACACTGAGTGGATTTCCCCCAAAAAACATCTCAAGAAACACTGTGATTTTGGGGTTGCATGTTACACATTTGAAAATTGCTGTTATTAAGCCATGCTCATTTAGGGAAAAACAATAAACCAAGTATAAAAAATTGTGCTTGTAATTTATTTTGTGTTAATTACACTTGTATCGCTGACTTATTTTTAAGCAGTATTTTGTAGCATCAATCAAACTGTGTACACGTTGTGTAGTTGAACTGACAGTTTGTGTGTGTGTGTGTGTGTGTGTGTGTGTGTGTGTGCGCAGCTAAATGCTGTCTTATACAGTAACATTGTTAGTGTTTGAGTGTCTTTCCTTACTCCTTACTTGCACCTCTTAAACAGTAAAACAATAACACCAAACTGTTACAGCATATTTCTTGAGGAAGGCTAAGCTGTGGCCTAAGATATGAAATAGTTAGGGAAAACGGACACCTAGTTCTAAAGCAGCTCTAAAAATGTTGAGTGGAGACTCCTACTGAACAAAACAAATGTGAAAGTGACAAGAATAAATATTTGGAATCACTTGAAACCACTGAATGGAACCAAATGACTAACCCAATCCTCTAGAGATTAGAGGAGCAAGACCAAGTGACTACATGAAAAGATATAAAAGAGCAAGGAATGAAACCAAGCAAATACATGTATAGAACAGAAGCAGCAGGGCCCAGTGGAAACGTGTAGAGATTGCTGGATACCATTCAAGAGAATAAGTAGGTGCCTAGAGAGACAAGAAAAAAAGAAAGCCTGGACAAATCTGTACAAATATGTACAAATATGTGGAACAAGACCAAATGTACCTAAGGAGGTCGGTCCCAGTAGACACTTGTATATAGTTATAGTGTGGTGTCATGACTTACCTTGTTACCTGCACCTGTCCTAAACCTAAATGCACTTAAAAATTCAGTTTTAATCATTTTATTAGGATAAACTTATGGCCTTCATAGAAATACAAATCTTAAACTAAAGCTAGAATTACTTTAGATTACATTAGATCACTTACAAAGAAAGCAGTTATTGTAAATTAATGAATCAGATGGTTGTCGGGTGTAGTCATGATTAATTAAATCAGAGGCAAACTTCATTTAAAGACAAAGTGTTTGCCCTCCTTTTTCCTCTTCTTTGTTTGAGTGTAGCAGGAAGTCTACTGTACTCAGCTGAATCACCTTTGCTGACATCCTAAACCGTCTACAGAAGTACAGAACTAAAACATAACGAGACGACAGGCAGGTAGGATTAAAGGTTGGATGCTCAGACCGCACAGGTTGGCGGGAGTTCCCCCTGGGTCACGGCCAGATCTGGCTCTGAGCTTTCTGTCATGATCGGTGCAGGAGGCGGAGGCAAATGTGGAGGCAAACACGATGTGCAGAAAGATCCAGTTTATTTAAACTTAATGAACAGAACGTAAAACAGAAGTACAACATAACGAGACGACAGGTGGGTAGGATCAAACATGGGTCAAACATAAAACAAAATCCAAATAATAAGTTGTAACAAAGAAAGCTTTGCACCGCATAAGCGCGTTTGAAATACTGCTTCTTAATGTGACTGATCCATCATTAGGTAAGTTTAAATCATACTCTTTTCAGCTCATCATCACACAATCACACTCTTTTCAGCTATCTATCGCCCTCCCAGTCCTTATTTCTTCACTTTTCTTTCCTGCTTAGTACTTTCGACAGATAAGGCTGTAATTGTAGATGCAGCATTTAATTAGCTCTAAATCAAGACTAGAATATTTTAACCCAATCACTAATACTGAACTGTCCTGACTGATCAGCTCGTCTAAGTCAGCAACATGTTTATTACCTCTGAATAATCAATCAATCAAAATGTATTTATATAGCGCTTTTTATAATGGAGCATTGTCTCAAAGCAGCTTTACAATATTATATTATCTTAAAAGGCCAATCCCAAGTTGAGCAAGCCTAGGGCAACAG
>JAUZST010061197.1:0-49708 GCA_034779995.1 Parotocinclus haroldoi
TACCGAGCTTACAGCACCTCATATCCTACACACTGAGTATAAACAACAGCTATTTACTGTCAATCCTCATATTTTATGATTTATAACATTCCTTTATTGTTAGAATTAATATTTTCAATATAATCTGATAAAATTTGTGATTTTTTTAATGTAAGAATTCCGCAAAAATCCGCGAAACAGCGAAAATCCGCGAAAGGTGAACCGTGAAGTGGCGAGGAAGCACTGTATTTGGACTCATAAATTCAGTCACTCTCAGCAGGGCATTTTCATAGTTTCCCACTCCCAATTTGTTAACCAGTGTTAATCCATCCTCACTGTCATGTGTAAAAAGTTTTTGGAGAGCCCAAATGTACAGTTGCCTCTGGCATGATTGGGCGTCACACCAGCCTAAGACATTTCACCTTCTCACCCCCAGAGGACCAATCCAGTGAGTTTAGCAGCAGGTTTAAGCCATGTTGTGTATTTCACATTTGACAATTTCTTACTTACCTATTACTCTTTGTTACGCTTGGCCATGCATTGTGACTACTCGTTGGTATCTCAAGAAATACACACTTAAGCTCAAGCTCTGAATCATGAATTAGACATACGGATAGCTCTGCATACACAGACCTGCACTCCGAATACAACCCAGTGTGGCCACGTGGAGTACAGTAATGCAGAAAAGAGAAACAAAACAAACAAAAACCATACCTGTGTGTGAGAAGTGCATGCATAACGTTTAAGATTTCCAAAATCACAGGTGGTGTCCTCCAGACAGAAGCTGGCCTTGTGCCCCTCCGCCACTTTGCGGTTGGTGCTTTTGTCCAGCAGGTCGTAGTGACTGAACTCGTCCATGCTGTGGTAATGTCTGCCGAGAAATAGCGGGAGAGAGTCAGAGCGAGAATCAGAGCGAGCAATTCATTCATTCAGACAACGTAATCTAATAAAAAGCGACAACGGCAGCAATTCTCTTTCATTTGCACTTGTTCATTTCGCTTGTCAGCTCCGAGCACTTTGAAAGCGCCATGTTTTCTTTTTCTTTTTTTTTTTTAAAGGTAACGCTGGGTTCGAGTGCCACGGGGGCAATTCAATCAGTCACAGACTACTGCGAGTGCTGTTCAACAAGCATCAAGCTCGGGTTAAGAGTCTCAATTCAGACTTACCTCACAACTTTTGTTGCTCACTTCAGAAACCATGTTAGCCAGTGTAATGCAGTGATCCGAATTTCAATCAGGCTGACGGAGAAGGGATCTTCAGCAGCGCTGCAATATGATCTGA
Organism: Parotocinclus haroldoi; assembly: GCA_034779995.1. Lineage (NCBI taxonomy): Eukaryota > Metazoa > Chordata > Actinopteri > Siluriformes > Loricariidae > Parotocinclus > Parotocinclus haroldoi. Next base: position 1,261 of record JAUZST010061197.1, read on the forward strand.
CCAAGTGGGTATACCATATATGACTGCTAACCTTACCCTCAACCCCTGAATTACAAAAATCTGGATTGTTACACGTGTAAAAGCTCCACAGGCAAATTAGGAACAGATGGAAATCACATAAACCATTTCAGAAGGTTCACAGTAATATGAGACTCTGCAAGTGTCAATACATATTTTTCAGTGACAAAAACAGCTTTACAAAATGTTGGGGGTCAAAGTGGGTGAATTGCTTATTCTCAGCTTAGTGTCAGGAGAAGGAAAAGTGGTGGACATTCCCTCACATTTCCACACACATTTTCACTGCTCACAGTCAGAGGCAGTTCATTTTCCGTCCACTAGGGGCTACAGTGCCACATACCATACTGTACCCACATCAAGTAACAAGCAGTGCTCGCTTCTATAAACAGCTGGTAAATCTGATCTCGTACTGAACATGTATTAATTTGACAAAATCTTTAAAATTTTACATTTAATTACCAATTTATTCATTATCTTCTGCTTAATCCACACGGGGTCGAGGGCCAGCCGGTTCCCACCTGGCAACTCCTGGCGCAAGGGCAGGAAAAACCCTAGATGGCACGCCCATCCATCGTAGGGCACACGGTCATGCACATAGTCACACACTAAGGGCCACTTTAGAGATACCAATTAACCTAACACGCATGTCTTTGGACTGTGGGAGGAAACCGGACTTCATCACCATCAACAACTGACCATTCACTCCAAGAAAATCAAATATAATCTCAAAAATGGATGAAAAATATGAAATCAAAACTATTTCGAATACTTTTAATGGTACAAGTAGCTCCGCTCAAGCTGTTGTTCTGTCTCTTCATCTTGTACTTACAACGGAACCTCAGAAGTCGAATGGATTAATTGGTTTACTCCGATTTGTTTGAAGCTATAATCAGATTTTCCCATAAGACATAACGTAAAGCGGAATAATCAAATTCCCTTCGTAAAGTTAAAATATTGTAAGTCGTCCTTTTGTCCTATAAGTTTAAGATGTATATTCTCTATTTATTACGCTCTTCATAATCTGGTATACTGTTTAATTTAGCGTTCATATATAATTACCTTTTTAAAAAAAATTACATTTAATTACTCTATTATCCTTAAGCATTTAATTACTATAGATTTATTAATGTAATAACATTCTTTAATTGTTACTTATATCGCTCTTTTGAGGGTCTATTTTGGAGTCATGGTCTTCCCAAGACTTTTCCTTATTGTTTAGGGACTTTTTTTCTTGCCACTGCCACCCCAGTCTTTGGGCCTAGGTTATTGTAAAGCTGCTTTGAGACAATGTTTTGATTTCGTAAAATTGTAAAACTTGATAAAGAAAAAAATGGACTGTAATATTAACTCTTCATTTAAATAAGTGACCACAGTAAAAATGGCATCTGGTCTTAACTACCCAACTGGACTTTGCTTTAATCCCAGCAACATACACAATCAATGCACTCAATATTTCAACACTGCACCTTTGGGAAATAAGACGGCACTTTCCTGGCACACCATTCAAGTCTGGAAGGTGATGTAAATGCTGGAACATGTTGATTCAAAAGTGATTAAATCTCATGTTTCATGTTACTACAGAGAAGTGAAAACAGCCAGGGGCTTTCTGTAAAACACGCTACTTTCCACCAGGCAGAACACGTAGCCAGACTCAGAGTTTCCACCTGAATAGCAGACGGGTCAATTGTACTCAGGTCTCCTGGATGGGAAGGTGACTTTCTGTGATCGTGGGCGTATGGGACGGGATGTAACACAGACAATAGACTTAGCTTTATAAAGTATAAAATGAAGAAAACACAAATGCACAGATGCAAGTTGATTTGAAGGTTAAGGGCCTTGCTCAAGGGCCCATCTCATGCAGCTGTGTTACACATTTGGGCAAATTTGATCATTTCTGATAAAGTGCTCTCAACATGCTTTTCAGGAAATGTTTTAGGAGGGTCTCATTGCAGTCGGGTGAGGGGAAAGCCCCCACACAACAGCCTGGACATTCCACGAAAAGGCGGGGGACAAATGGTAACTAACTTTTATAACTTAAGGGCGTTCCCGTCTAAGTGGGAGCGGTCCTTAATGGAGTGCAATTCGACTCTGTTGAGGATTTTAGAACGCTGCCTTGTTTAGCTAGAAAAGATTTCTTGTGTTTAGCCCTGCCCTTTTAATTGGATGGTTACCAAGACCAGTAGAAGCTCACCTCCTTTTTAAAAGGGCGTTCACTGGTTGGGTTTGAATGGCACACCACCCAAGGATACACTTCTTACTGGACTATTTCCAGCAGCTATAAGAGGAATACAGCTACCAGTTAGTGACACTGTAGAAATACAGAATTCTGTATTAGCCATTTGTTCCTCCTATAAAATACACAGTACCTAGTGGAGCATTCACTTGGGTGAGATCAGTCCACCACTGCAGGGACCTGGTTCAAGTTCCTGTGCTCAGTGTCACACCTAGACCCTATTGATTGTGTGGATATCATGTGATATCATCAACAGAAATCACTACCTAACACTGTACACTGGTGTCCCATTCAGGGCATGCTTATACGTATGCACTATGCCCGGTTGCCTTGTAAAACAAACCAGATGCCAGTGGCTTTGGAATGAGAGTGAACAGTATTTGCACTGTAACCTCTTAGAATGTTTAACACACAGGGTTTTACGACACTTTGCAAAAGTCTAAAGCCAACATCAGATTTGTTGTTTAAGCAATGGTATAAGGAACATGTATAATTACTTCTTAGTCATGTTCTTAAGATACAATACAGGACATTTCTGAATACTAAGAAGACGTCGCATTAAGTACTTGCCACTGCAGCCTTTAGAAGTTGCTTTTCAACAAATCCAATGGTGGCCCTAGACTGAATCCGCTTAAGTAGGTTAATCTGCTAGCCAATGGGAAAATACTGCCAAAACTAAATAAACTTCACAGGTGGAATTTTGGTCAATCTTATACTCTATGCAGACTGGACTTAATAAGCATGAGCACGTCCCATTATTTAAGAAAGAATTACTGGTATCAGTAACAGCACTGGTTTAGAAAGTGTAAACCTGTCTAAAGACCAATGCTTTCTCTGCAGAGGCTAATGAGAACGAGGGTCATTGAGTTTGACTCACTGGTGACAGCTGTGCCACTCCCAGGTATGCCGTGGTCGGTTAGGCATGAAATCGGCTGTTCCCTGGTTCTTCACCCGTTGAGGAAAGCGAAGTAGGACTCTAACATCATAGTCTGTTATGTCAGAGCCATAGGCTGTACTGTGGAAAAAGACAAACGTTGCAATGTCAGACTGTAACACATTCTAGCAACATTTAAATGAGTCGGCCACCTGTCATACAGCTTCATGTATAAAAGAGGTTTCTATAAATGCATAGTTACGCTTTTTAGGGCTCCGAATGCACAATAAACAAGCAAGCATTTACCTAGAGAGACACTTTTCCTCTGCAGCGCAGCGTAGTGAGTACATGTGGGCTCGCTGGATATACGTAGAAGCCTGGACATAGTGAGGGTCAGGAACCAGGTCAGGTAGACCTAATTACAAGAGAGAACATGGCAGATCAATAGCTGATCAATACATGCTCTCCACACTGAATTACAGACCCAGAGGTCTGGGCACCCACTTGTCAAATTGTGTGTTTTGTTTTTTATCTAGGGCACTAAAAGAGCACAGAAAATACACATGGATCATCTGTAGGTGCACTAACATTTTCACCTGACAAGTTTAACTGTTTCTTGTTAAGCATGTATTCTTTGCGTATTAAAATTACACACAGTACTTATTTTTTATAGAGTTTTTCTGGAATTTTTCATTAAAAAGAATACTAATTTTGGGCCATATATGTACTAAAACATATGGAAAAGTGTCTAGCTTTTCAGGCTACATCACTTTCTTTTCATTTCAGCATGAAAAGTTACTTGGATGGGATAAAGCATATAAAGCAATAGCAGCACTACAAAGACTGGATCCAAAACCAGCGCGCTAGGACAGTGAGATTAGCAATTTAACCATCAATTCTAACCAAAGTCTTCGCAGCTACAGGGATAACTTTACTTATCTTAACTTTAAGATAGTCATTTGATTGACACAGCATTAATAGATCTTGTACATATGACAATTGTTAGCAAATTTGTCTCAGTAATAACCTTTGCTAATTGGTCATGTACGATTGCTTACTTAGAAACTGTGTTCATTCTAGTCGAGTATTTTAATTTTATACAAAGTGGCAATGGGGCGGCACTATGGGTAGCACCTCTGCATCACAGCAAGAAGAAGGTCCCGGGTTCAATCCAAGGGTGGAGCGACCTGGGTCCATTCTGTGTGGACTCTGCATGTCCTCCCCATGCCCCAGGTACTCCGGTTTCCTCCCACAGTTCAAAGACATGTGTGTTAGGTTCATTGGTGTCTCTAAAGTGGCCCTTAGTGTGTGACGGTGTGCATGACTGATAAAGCTGCAATGATAAAATATGAGATTTGTACAGTTGTGAGGGTACAATGCAATACAGAGGCTGGTTATAGCCGAGGCTTGTGGTTACCGAATAATAAGAATAATTTGGTATTGATATTTACTAATCAAAATTATCGATAGCAGTGAATTAAATGAATGTTTTTTGTACTTTCAATGACAAAAATCTAGTAAAATCAAGGCAAGACATATTAGCTGAATTTTACCTCAGTGTGATGGTATAAGAGCAGCAAAGGTTATTAAATTAGTCAGTTATAGTCAGACTTTTATGTTTTAGGTTCAGGTTGCCATCAAGTGTAGTAAAAATCAGCGGTTCAACAGATCCTGTGAGACTTTATTCATTGTGCTCATATTCATCCCTTCATGAATTATGCTATTCATAGCAATACTAATAAGTTAAATCATACTGATCATAATCCTATGCTCGCAAACCCCTTTTTTTTTTTTTTTTTAAAGCCAGCATAAATTGAAATTGTCTGTCCCCACCCTGTGATCGTCAGGGCTTCATAAACGCGCAACACAAAACATCGTGTATCTTCAAGGTCAAAAAAAGCAGCTAGTTTTTATAGTAAGTCGATGCGAAGTAGAGAGATAAACCAAGGCAGATAAGGCTGGGACAGTAAAACAACAATGATCTCACTTTTCCTGCTGGATCCAAACTGGGCTTGAAACCAACTCCATTATAAAAATAAATATCGAGAAGAAAAAGCATGCTAGCTGTCAGAGCTGGTATCTGTAACACTTTCAGCAGGAGGTCGATCATAATGGGAATGGCCTCTTAGGTCATATTATGGCTAAAGAACTGGAACGTGATAAGGTCAACACCTGACAGCTTTAAACCAGTGAAAATGCAGCAGGAAAAAAAAAAAAACATATAACGTGCTAATGTTTATGGCTTTAGAGCTCCTAAGGTTTGGTTTGCTCGTCTGTACTGTGAGCGGATCTGCTGTGTGCTCTGTCTTCTGAGCTCTTTCAGAGTACACATCTGATTTGTCGTTTCCTTCTCTGAAGCAGACTTCAAGGCTTCCTGGGTCAGGTCTTGTAAATAGTGTAACATCAGTGTGAAAAGCAGCGGGTTTCAAAGAACATCTCTTCCCATTGGCCCCTCTTCAAAAGTTCAAAAGTTATTTCTTTTTTTGTGTCGAGTAGATTACCAAATAGTAATAGCAATACATGTCAGGCCATCAGCAGTATCACTCAGTAAAGCTCAGTCTATGCTAGTGATGTCCTAAAACAGGGCAGAATTGTGACCCTTTAATACATTTGATCCATGATTTGAGGTTGTAGGTGTGGAATCTGGCATAGTGCTGGGATCGAAGTGAGACTTGCAAGTCCTTGCTGGTTATCCACAGGCAAAACGGATACGACTTCACGACTCCAAGTCATATCCGTATCGTGTCGGTCGGTCCAGAAGCACTCTTGCACATGTGGTGGAGGAACAAAATAGGTTCACTTTCTGAACATCTGTCAAGGACCTGAGTTGAACGTCTGTAGAAATGTTTTATTTCGTCTTATATGTATATTATTGTTTATTGTATTGGGCGTGGCATTTGTTTTAAAAAGACGTTGAAAAAAACGTTGATTCTGGACAACTTTACATTCTTTTAAATGTATGTTGTTGACATCATTTGAGCATGATTATAAGACGTCTAGATGACGCTTTAGAAAGGCGTCGCAAATACGTTCATTCTGGACGTCTTGTAAATGTTCAAAAACGTGAAAACGACGTTCTTTCTAAGCGATGTTGTTGACATCATTTGAACGTCAGTATAAGATGTCTAAAAGGTGTTTTAAAAAGACGTCGGGGAATAAAAACTTTCATTCTGGCTTCTCTGCGGACGTCTTTTGGACGCCTGACAAAGGCTGGCAAAGACGATATATAGATGTCTTTCAGATGTGTCTTTGGGATGTCAGTGGGTTAAGACTACGGTTTATGTTCAATCATATGTAACTTTTTTACCTTCTTTCCCAACTTCCAGTAACAAGGCATCCACCCCTTTCTACCAGCCTCCTGACTGCTTCTTTAGAAACCAAAGAAATCAATTGCATGCAGACGAATTCCTGCATTACGAAATAAGCCTACGTTTGGCCGCAGCTATGAATTGGTCTCATATGGCTTTCCTGAGTCACCACCCCTCTTCAGTCAGCGCACACATGCCTTTGCACTCTTGGAACAAGCAAAACATTTTTTGTTTCCTCAGGCAACCTATGCATGATGGACCCTTTCCATGAACGTATTGGAGTAACGTTGCTACGCCGTTTGAATTACACTGTGCAACTCACTCCACCCTTCTTCACACATACTGGGATCATTCAGTCTGTAACCTACCCCCACCCATCACCCATGCTTGGGCTTGATGAAGTCACTGCCATAACCTCTACTAACAGACCTCCTCAAAACAATGAGAGCTTTTTATGCAGAATGCCCGTCCATATGTCGCCGCTCTCCCAGCGCCTGGTTTCAATAACCTGGCCACTTGCTGGGATGGGATAAACTTGGAGTTTTTTTTGTTTGCGATGGTAATGTAGCACAAAGGAAATGACAAATGGATCACGTGTTCAGAATGTGTCATCCGTGGCCAGGAGTGTGCAAAAAAAATAAGCAAAAGATTCCAACAGGATATAATGTCCTTCCCCAGCTGCACAAGCAAATAACTTCAGAATCAAGCAAGGTACTTTGAGTCCCCCCGGGTTTAAAGTTTGTCTGACCCAAAGGAGTTCTGCTTGCCAGGAAAAGCACATAGATGGCAAGAGAGCTACATTTTTTCAGATCTCGTTTTTTTCTCTCGCTTTCCTTCCATCAAAGTGAGAGAGAGCGAGAGAGGGATTGAAGCGCACTTCACACGTGCATCCATTTCACATTACCACCAGCTGTGAAACTGCATAAGAAGTTAGTTCCACTGTGCTGTGCTAAACACAGTGCTTCAGTATCACTCCTGGCAAACATGTTACACCTACTCAGAGGAGATATTTGTCATGATGTTCAGACAAAATATATAATCTAGTCAAAACAAAAAGAAGATCTAGGACTTGGGAGGAGCGTGAAAAGTAGGACTGCAATTATTATTTGTACAGTAAACAGAATAAGTTCAAGCATCAAACACTACAATCTGTGAAACAACTGAATCTCTTGAACTTTTCTGATGATCACTACCTCTTTGCTGACGCCGATAAACGGTTCCTCCGTTGGCGTTGGAGTTCTCGGCAGAATAGGAGGTGAGAGGGTTTCTTGCAGGTTGCTGAATGAATGGAGGCAGAGGCTGGGGCACTCCGAATGGGGGAAACTGTTCATACTGGGGGCTCTGCACAGCAGGTTGCTCAACAGATCCCACAGCTGTAGCTCCATTAGAAACTGCAGCGTTGCTTGAATCGGGAAGGCCTGCCGTTTCATCGTTGTATAAACTGTGCGTATAGCGACGGTCCAGTCCATCTGAGAACGGTGGTTGTGGTTGTGCAGGCTGAACTGCAAATGGCATCCCGTATGTTTGATAGTAACGGTAACTTTCATCGCTGAACTCTGGTCTTTGAGCCACAGGAGCCAGACCTACTCCTGTATATCCAGCACCGCCATAGGTTCCAACAGAATACCCACCGCCACCAGTACCTGTACCAGTACTAGTACCAGCACCATACCCTCCTCCGGTGAAGCCTCTAGTGTCTGTTGAATAGCCTGTCCCTAGGAATGGGGGTTCATATGGATCATATGGAACATAGTAGGATGGCTGCTGTTGTATTGGGTACTGTGGATATGATGGTGCATTGAAAGTAGATGAAGAGGATGAAGAGGATGTCGAAGAACCAGAAGAAGGTCTGAAACGTGTGCCGGAGGATGACTGAAACCGAGTCGATTCACCTGTACCAACTGTACCTTGCCGCCAACTATCTGGAACTTGCCCGAATCCAAAGGGGTGCCTGGTCTGGCCCCTGACTGTTTCTGAGCCACCTCTTGAAGGTGCCTGTCTGCGGACATTTGGTCTAGATCTACGGTTAGGGCTGTCAGCTAAGACCACTCTGTGGTTGCTGTCCTGCTGTTGTCCTCGAGCAGGCACGTACTCTGCTCTACTGTTCAGCATGCTATACACTCTTCCATTATTCTCCCATTGGATCATCTGCCTCCACGGGTTTGACGGGGATTCTTGTCTCTGATTGGAGTTTTGAGCAGGGGCTGAATCTTGTGACTGGACTCCAACAGATCCCAGCAGCATCCATACCCACCATGACAGAAGAACAACTGGCAGCATTTTTACAAGACTCGCACGGGAAGCAGCAACTCAACGAATCCTTAAATAAATAGAACAACTCAAAGATGACACAGAGAAAAAGAAACTGACCCTTTGATCCAGAATGTGACCACGCATATGGCGATTTCAGTGTCCATAGGAAGCCCTTAGAGGTTAAACGCAGTGCTCGAATGTAGCCCTTTGAGTTGTCCTTGGTGCTGGCATAGTTGTGAGTTTGGACAGGGCACTTGTAAGACCTGAGAGCAGGCAACTGCGTAAACGTCCTCCCTTTTCCTGACAAGTTGGGTGTGGAATGGTTACCAGTGGTCTGCGCATTGCTCTCCAAGCTTCTGTGGTGTGAACTGCCTATTGCTGCTAACTCTAAGCTCTCTGTTTGCCTCTCTGATTGCTTACAGTCTCTCCCAAACTTTTCCCCCCGCTCACGCACTTCACTTTCTCTCTCCCTCTAAAGTACAGATCCCACATGGCCCTAGTGCTAGAACTGTTCCCCCTATTGCAAAGTTAGATCTCAGAACAATCTTTCAGTCAGCAATCCACAAGAGATTACCCTTAGTCACAACAGTTTCATCTGATCAAGTGTGGTGCAAGGCCAAAGGTCTCCAATGTATGAGTATCACTTTTACAGATCAGGAATGAGGTTACAGATGAAGAATGAGAAGAAAGAGACAACAACAGAAATTCATCAAGTTTAAACAGTGGAATTCAATCAGTGCCTGGTGCAAGATGGTCCAATTTGACCAAATAATGCAATAGAACGAATTTTGCTGACCAAGCAAGTAGTTTTTTCGTGTAGTGTGTGTCTCTTATGACACATTTTTGAGCAACACTAACAAGGTACAGGGTTGAAGTTAATTTTAGGGCAGTTGTAGGAGAGTGGGAGGGGCATATTCAAAAACTCATAACTGCTTGCCTCACCTCTGAATTGAATAAATAGGAACTGAATTAAATTACTGAAGTAAATGTGCCTGTATTAAAGTCTGCATTATAATTAATAAAAAAAATATATATATACATTCTGCATTATAATTTGAGAATTATATATATATATTAATATTTTATATATAAATACAAAGTACATTGTACAGATATTCCTTTTAAAATATATAATTAATCAAGTAAAGATACTTAAATATATTTAATTAAACCTCTGATATAATATGTTAATATTATACCAACATTTAATGTACTGAATCTGTATTTTAATGGATTACACAATTTGTTCAGTCATACAGTATTTTCATTCACTGGTCACAGTCAGATTACTGTGTCCCTATTGAGGTGTATAAATAATTGCACCATTATTTTTATTATTACACTACTGTTGTTCTGCATGTAGATGTAGCCAGTGTCCACTGTTAAGTTGAAACTACTAAAATAGAACGATAAATGCGTTCTCTTATTTAATTAACTGCAATAATATTTGCTTTGAAGTTTCCTAAATCATACTTCAGTTCCAGGGGTTGGACTAGGATCCAAAATGATGATGTACCTAACAGCCTGGGATTGCTGCTTGCAAAATGGTGTCATATTTTGTCAGGCTCCCAGACAGACACTATGCAGGTCAGATGCCTTTGCAGCTGATTAGCTTTTACCGCCCCAAAAAGCTGAGCTAGCAAGACAGCAAGTGCTGGGAAAATAATGAATTTGAAATCCCATCGAGAGTGATGGCCTGTGCTCATGGCCCTAGATAATTGCTTGTCTTACCTGTCTCATAATAACATCTCTGTTTACCATTTCTGGAAAAAAAAACTGTATAGTACAGCAACATCTCTGGAGACTTTATGGGACTGATCATGCGTATCGATTGCATCAACCTTGGAATTTCTGCATAGTCGACGATGCTATATGGATAAGGCAGGGCTACTACTCAACACACGGCACTGATTGCTGCACATGCCACAATTTGTAGATCATCTGCAAAGCGATTCGCTTATACATTCTGTACAGACCCTTGCACATGGCACCAAACGTCCCCATGTTATCAACTGGCAGCGGTCTGGTAGGTGTTTGAGTTGGCTCACCTAATGGGTACAGTGCCAGTGAGCATGACTGCATTCCTTTGGAGATTATTCACTTAAACTAAACAGCTGCGAACAACCATTTTCAGCCAGCTCATTTGAAACCAGACTCTCTGCGGATAAAAGAAACTGGTTTTCACAGCACATTCTTGGTGGACACAAGGCATCAAAGTAAGGCTCTGTGTTGAAGGTTCGGGGCTGAAGAAAAGAAGGAAAGAGGGAAAGAGAAAGAAACAAAGAGAGAAAGAGAGAGAGAGAGAGTTGTATATACTTTAAAAAAGCATTTGACTCGATCTGGCATGAAGGTTTATTTTCTAAAATGTTGGAAAGTGGTGTAGGGGGTAAATCATACAATCTGATTAAATCTATGCATACAGGAAACACGTGCGGAATAAAAATGGGCAATAAAAGAACAGATTTGATCTCTCAGGAGCGGAGAGTGAGACAGGGTTCTGTTTAAGCCACATTATTTAATATTTATATTGACGAACTGGCCACTGTTTTAGAGGGTTCTCCAGCACCCGGTCTCACTCTACACCACTCTGAGGTTAAACTAATGCTGTATGCAGATGACCTGGTCCTGCTGTCCCCCACTGCTCAGGGTCTACAGCAGAACCTGGACCTGCTGCAGCAGTACTGTCAGACCTGGGCCCTGACAGCCAACCTCAAGAAAACCAAAGTGCTAACATTCCCGAAAAGATCCCGCTCTTGGGGAACTAAACACACATTTACATTGGGACCACACCAAATCGAACATGCTAAAAGTTACACCTATCTAGGACTAACAATGCGTTCCTCTGGAAATTTGAATCTGGCAGTGAATGAACTGAGAGAAAAAGCACGCAGAACTTTCTACGCCATAAAACAACAAAGCCCTAAAACTCCCAGTCAGAATCTGGCTTAAATTATTAGAATAAGTAATTGAAACGATCGCCCTGTATGGCAGTGAAGTGTGGGGGCCGCTCACTCAACAACAATTCAACAAATGGGACAAACATCCGATTGAGACTCTGCATGCAGAATTCTGTAAAATCATCTTAGAGGTGCACAGAAGCACCGCAAACAACTCATGCAGAGCAGAATTAGGCCGATATCTATTACATATCAAAATACAATGACATTTTATAATCATCTAAAAGAGAGCGACCCACACACTTATCATTCTAAAGCTCTGCAATACCAAGAGTCGAGCAAACACACCAGTCCCCTCATCCAACTGGTCCTGAGTCACTGCTGCACCGCTCCACAAACACACACACACACACCACTAACACAGCACTAACACAGCACTCACACACACTAACACACAGTAACACAATACAGACTCGGGACCAGAGAAAACTCTCAAACCCCATTCGGACAAACCAAATCACACAAACACTAAAAGGTAATTATTTATGTCACTGGGAAAATGAAAGTGAATCCCAGAGTAAAATGGAATGTTATCTGGCCCTAAACAGACAGTACACCGTGGCAGAGTATCTGATCTGACAGTGACTGATCCTAAATTGAGACACATCCTGACAAAGCACAGACTCGTTGTACACCAGCTGGCCATAGAAACAGGGCGACACCGACAGTCCTGGCTGCCCCGAGAGAAGAGAGTGTGTGAGCAGTGTACACTTCCTCAACGAGTGTAATAAATATACTTAAATTAGATCACAATACTTCACCTAATTACAGCATATCATGCCCAATTTTACCTCCCTCACCCCCTCTGAAAAACTGTTGGGGGAACATAAAGAGAGCTGTGTACTGGCAGCACTCTACACACACACACCTGCCACCAGGTGAGGGACCAGGTCAGCCAGCGCACACACACACACACACACACACACACACACACGCACACCTACACTTTATACATATTTATTTTATTTCATTATATTGTTGTTTCTGTTTTATTGTATTTTATTTTTATTTTGTAATTTACATTTGTACTTTCTTTTTATACTTTTTTATTTTATATGTATATGTTCTCTGTTTTATACTCAAGCTTTGGGCAATATGAATGTAAGATTTGTCATGCCAATAAAGCTTTTAAAATTGAATTGAGAGGGGGGGGGAGAAGGAAGAAAGGAAGGAAAGAAAGAAAAAAAGAAAGAAAGAAAAAGAGAAAGAGAAAGAAAGAATGAAATAAGAAGGAAAGAAATAGAGAGGGGGGGGAATAAGGAAGGAAAGAAAGAAAGAAAGAAAGAAAGAAAGAAAGAAAGAAAGAAAGATAGAAAGAAAGAAAAAGAGAAAGAAAGAATGAAATAAGAAGGAAAGAAAGAATGAGAAAGAGAGAGAGAGAGAGAGAGAACGAATGATAGAAAGACAGTAAAAGAAATAAGGAAAGAAAGACAGAATGAAAGAAAGAAAGAAAAAAGGAAAGAAAAAAAGAAAGAAAGACAGAATGAAAGAAAGAAAGAAAAAAGGAAAGAAAAAAAGAAAGACAGTAGGAAATAAAGAAAAAAAAACAAACAAACAAAAGGACAGAAAGAAAAAAAAGAAAGATAAGGAAAGAAAGAAGCAAGAAAGAAAAGGTGCCTCAGGAATTTGGTAGGGCAGAGCTGTACCTCAGTTCCAGCATTAATATGTTCAGTATGTTATAGGTTTTATTGTCGGCAATGATAAATTCTTTAGTAGCCTGAAGGTGTTCCAGGCTAAATGGAATCTTGGCTTACATCTTAGATCTCCATTTTTAGAAGGAATGGTAGTAGCATCTTCTTACAGGTATACAGCAGGGTATCAGTGCTTATACTCTTTTAAGTATGCCATCCTTTCAAACCATTAAAGTAAAAAAAAAATGTCCTGAGGGCATAATTAGTGGCACATATTAGCTCATGCAGTTATGTCACCAATGGTACAAAAACTGGATCTGTCAAGCTGCCACTTAATGCTAAATATTGTCTGTTGTGAGGTGTTTTCATATCACTTTTAAGCCAAAAAACAGCCAATTTAAACAAATACCCAGCTGACTAGTTAACCTAGCTGACCTTTTTATGTTTTAATCCATTTTGGACGGGTCACAGTCACTATCCCTGGAGAACACAGCCGTCCCTCCCTCAGATACAGCACCCCAGAGGAAAAACAAAAAAACAAAGCAATCGAACAGAAACTGCTCAAATGTGTTTCCTGAGATAAAGTAATCTCTGAGCAGTTAGTTATCCGGCTAATACTTTATTAGCCATGTTCTAACAATACCTACATGAAACCAGTTATTAATATTAATATTAATATAATTTTAATATATGGCTTACATTTGGCTTGTATAATGACTTAAAAGCTGAAATCCCATTCTTGGTTAAATGTTACCATAGTTTGGTACATAAACAGCTGACCTAATAAATATGGTTTTCAGAATTGTACTGTAAGTACTTTTCAGTAGTTTTCCAAGTTTAAATGGTTTTAAAATCCAAGTTACACTGAGTTATATGTGGAAAGATTATGCAAGATGCTAAAATGCAGATGCAGATTCTGAAAAAAAAAAAAACAACATTCCTGTAACATATACAGAGACAAAAGATAACAGGATGAAATAAAAGGAGAAATGCATAGAATGCAGTGAGCTCATCCTCTCTTGTCCTGATCTCCTCTAGTCTGATGCCTGCCCTTTGTTCAAATCTTTCAGCAAGCATTGTACCCTGTTTCCTAGGTCAGAAAAACAGGTACTGTTCCCCACCAGGGACCACAACCATCTTAACGGCAACAAGACCCATTTTCACCCTCACTGCAACATTCCCATGTTGTTTATTCCGGAGTTTCCTTAATTCTGGAATATACTATGCATTACTTGGTCAAAAGTATGTGGACAGTGACTATTCTGCTGCTACAAGGTGCTTTAAGTCTCAGTGGATGAACGTTGGAAGTAGAACGGGTCATGTTGTAGGGATTTACTTCATTTAGTTCAATAATTGTTACAGTAGCACACGACGCATTGTTAAAACCTTAAAAAGCTTATTCTGAAACTGAGGGATGAGTATGTTCTCATTTCTTTGATAACTTCAAATCAAGTTGACCAATCAGAGCTCAGTTGTCAGGCACAGCAGTTCATCCTGCTATTAGAAGAGCACATGAGCTAAAACTGAGGGAATGACCATGAGTACCTCACAGCGACTGTATGTTACCCAGTCTGCTTATGCTCACAAAATACACATTCTATTGCTTCCTTCGCTAAACTTTGCACTTTTTTTTGATGATGACGTGAAAAAAGACATGACGAAATCTCCAGAGTACTTAAAGAGAAGGGAATTTTAAAAAAGCAAAAGTAGACAGGGAGCTTTCAGAGTAATCAGACAATAAAACGGAGCACATACAGTGTGAACAACTCCTTCATTCGTGCACATGGATGCATGGAGTTAGCTGGTAATTCTACACTGACCATGTGTGTATACATGTGTTTTATGTTTGTTTAGCGTCATTATTAGACTCAGTGTACATTCCTGACACAGGGTTGCGTTGATATATAAGGTTACATTGAAGCTCATATACTGAGACCAAGGCAGTTTAGAGCAATTAATTAACCTAGTGTATGTCTTTGGGCTGTGGGAGGAAACCAGAGTACCCGGAGTAAACCCATGCAGACTCCACACAGAAAGGACCCAGAACGCTCCACCTGGGGATGGAACCCTGGACAATCTTGCCCTTAGACACCAGTTCTATGTACCCTATTTGCCCTGCATTGGACAGCCCACTCACCGACCCATGTGACACTGAATTGGACTGAAACGGGAAAGCAAGTGAGCAAGTCTGTAGCTGTATAGTGTATCTTCCTTGCCAGTTTCCTTTTGTTTTTGTTTTTTTTTTCAATAAAATGTTATTTGCCTTTAAGTTACTTACAGAACTAACAAAAGGTCGGCTCCAATTATTATTCGTTTCACTCTTTGGTATTTGGGGACTGTTAAAGTGCTCGTTTAAGGCAGCGTGGATAAAAAAGATTCTGCTTTCCAGGACAGTACATCTTCCCTTCTTAGTCATTCCAGTCATAAACATAAGCACACGCTCACATGACTTTATTATACGCTTCCACAAGGCTTCATGTCAAGGACCGCGCAGACCCCGAGGCTGCCCCGTTAACATGATAGACATGTAAAGGAGTTCACCCGGGTGAGCGCATGGCCTTGGAATAGTTTATCGGCTCTGGCCTCATCCTTCGTTGTCATGTTCCTCAGACCTCTGCCATGGCCTTGAGGCCTGAGCTGGATGAGTCACTCTCGCATGCTTTAACCTAAGCAAAGGGCGGCCGTTCTATATATAACAGAGGAATATTTCTGAATCTAGAGCGCATCTTAGGCTCTCTTAATAGCAGCAAGAAAAGAGCACCTGAATACTAATAACTCTCTTATGCTAATAGGTCATGGTAGCTTCTTAATTAAGGTGGTGTGCACTCTTTATACTGTCATTTAGTTATATATGAATACTTCAGTGTTCAAAATGATAACTTTTAATGTAACTATTCCACATCCCAATTATCTTGTCCATTTTATTTTAACACCTTGTCCTCCAAAGATTTTTAAAAAATTTTTTTTGGGAGTGTTTCTGTGCCATTCGCCCTGGGTGCCCTGGGCTTGTGTAAATGCGGCTGTGGGCTCTTTCCTGGGATTGAACACAGGACCTTCTTGCTGTGAGGCAGCGGTGCTACCCACTGAGCCACTGTGCTGGTGCTCTTTGCCACATAGAAAAATTGAAGGGATCATTTGGTAAGGAACTGGAATGATTGGTAGTCAGAACGAAACCTTTGGAACGTTTGGTATTGAACTTTGTTGTTGGAACTGAAAAATTGGTGACAGCCAATAAACTGTTAGCTAACTGTTAACTGTTAGGTTAACTGATTACTCTAAATTGGCATTGACTTGTGTGTGTGTGTGTGTGTGTATTTACTGCCACTGATGCCGATAGCAACTTTAAAGTAGGCCAAATAAACAAACAAACAAACAAGTACTGGACTAGAACTAATTTTATCGGAACTGAAATCTACAACACTGGAACTAGAGAATGTGGGACTAGAAGCGAAACATCTTTGATATCTCTTGGGAGATGGCTACTGAAATTGGAACTCGTTGTCACTCTTGCACCTTGTTAACAGATATGCAGAGTCTCCATCTAGTGTTGCCTCTGAAGTCATGACAGTCATGCTGGAGAAAGTTTTTGCATCATATACTAATCCAATGTTATTTCATCATCATGCAAGCCAGAATATAAAAAAGCAAAGCATAGTTACTCTGGCCATGGCTACTGGAAGTTGTCAATTTTTGGTAAGTCAGCAGTGCAAATAAATATCCGGGCATGTTTTAAAAGATATGGGAGTTTCATGTGTAGTATCATGTTGTTCTAGTGTTCTTTTTTTAGATCAGGAATTGTATATAAGTGTCTTCATGCTACATCAAGTCCTTGTCATGGTGGTCCACTGGTTTGGACATACATGGATTGCTAAGGGTGATACTGGTTCTGCCCTCTGGGGGCACTAAAAGCTACTATAGAAGCCCTAGGGAATAAGAAACTTCCCATACAATGTACACTATGGAATTATTATGTGCTATTACCACAGGTATAGGAAATGGGATATTTTAGGAAAGGGGACAGTGTCAGTGAGGCCAGTGTGGTCGGAGATATGCACTGTGTGTTTAACAACTTCATCAACACTGCTTTGTCTGCTCCATTCATAGCACAACAACACACACTAACACGTCACCATCACCACATTAGTGTCGAGTGTTGAGAATGATCCACCACCCAAATAGAACCTGGTCTGTGTTGGTCCTGTGGGGTTCCTAGCCATTAGAGAACAGAGTAAATGGGATGAACTAAGTATGTAGAGAAACAGATGGACTACAGTCTGTAAGTGTAGCATTACAAAGTGCTTCTACATGGTAATGTGGAACAGACAAAAAGGGCGATGAGACCGCTGGACGTTTGCGTTTATATATTGAAAAAAAGATACATCTGAAGCAGAGGTGAAAACAGGTCATTAACAGACATTTTGATTTCAATACAGCCTGCATTTCCAACTCTGACTTTACTACCACTAAAGAAAACTTCTGGTGTGTGCATCAATATTTGATTTAATTGATTGACTGATTGATTTTGCAGCTCTTACACGGTGAGCTCCGGCTTTACTCTTCTGGCCATCCGAAAATAAAACTGAAAACTGTAAACAGGGGTTAGTACCATGCAACATTGCTATACACTGCATGTTAATTAACTCTTCAATGAGTCTCCTGCGCCCGTGCCTTCTGTCTCACCCGAGCCATGTTCATAGCCATGCTGTGAATTAGCTGATGAACCAGCATATTAATTAGGTCCATATGTCCCCCTGTCTATTTCTTTCATTCCTTCTTATCTCCTTACCCTGCAGACTATTCAGTGAGTACCCTACATGGTGATGTCGCAGGAACTCCTAGAATGCTTTGTGGTATTCAGCTCAGGATCTCTCAGGATCTTATCTTCTCTGGCTGTTATCTCAAAAAAATGAAGACATAAATCATAGCCATCTGCTTAGCTGTCTTTAACCTGGAGCGTCGTTCAGTGGCTGGAACAGAACATTCGTACAACAGTGGGTTTGCATCACTACGTTTACCAGCCTGTTTAAAGATTCATGGAATTCATTTCGCTTTTACTATAGAAGCAATGCAGTTTGTGAGCTGGCTTACTGGTCTCTTAAAATGCAACAGACAGGATGATAACCGGTTAGTGGGAGCCATACTGGTATTAGAGTAAACGCAGGTGATGTAGCCCTGTTTTAATCAATTATCTCTTTTGATGATATCTTACATGTTCATTAAAACATATTAAGACGAAAAATGTATGTGTTGCCCCATAGCAAAGGCAGGATTGAAGAATTCACCAGGAGGTCTCCCGACTCAAACCCAACCATCTTTAGATCCCAAACAGAACCTGGATTCATTGCTAAGACAATACGGTTCCGGTCCATAACAGTCCTGCTTTCTTGTTCATGACATCACTGCAAACGAAGGCAATGGTGTCTGGCTGCCATTGACAGGACATGTAATGGATGTCATGGCAAGAAAATTCCTTCTCCTAAGCACCTGGAAAGGGTCCACACACAGACAGGGGTATTAGGTCATGTCTGAATGGTGAACAATGAAACTGTGGATCTGCTCGCCGGTGGATCAAATGGTCCTCTCTGACCGGCATGGGTCGTCCAGAGCCTGTTCGCCCTCACTGAAACACTGATCCTAATATCTCCCAACAAATAGGTCAGAACAGCCTAGAAGGTAGGCAGTCAGAATCGAAATGACCACTGAGTCAAATGCCTTGTCATGTCTGTCAACGACAAAATGTTTTTTAGAGGTCTGTCTAGCAATCAACTCCCCAAGAGGTGCACTACCCAAAAGTAGCCACAGAGAGCCTTTTATAAAGGAGCAGGGGAAACACTTTTGTGGCAAGACCCATTGCCTAATTAGACCACACCTGTAATCATTTACAAATCTATCTGAGAAAGAACTACCTTCCAAGTTTTGCAGAAATCCCACATTTCCGTCTGAATGTGTTCTTTATTTGTCAGTGAGTACATTTGATAGTTCTATTCTATTAAACACATAATACTTAGAGCTTAACTATATATAACACATGCTACAAATTCTAGCACTGTAGCATTGCAGATTTTACTGCATAATCTGTACGGTACTGGCAACAACATTTACAGTTCTAGTTGAAGGAATCTGTGCTCTAACAGTGTGTCTGCAGCACTGTGCATGTGTTATTAGAAAGAGCTCTTGCATACTTAAAATTCGGCTTGCATCTTTG
Organism: Parotocinclus haroldoi; assembly: GCA_034779995.1. NCBI lineage: Eukaryota > Metazoa > Chordata > Actinopteri > Siluriformes > Loricariidae > Parotocinclus > Parotocinclus haroldoi. The sequence goes on from JAUZST010061197.1 coordinate 20,740, forward strand.
GCATACCCTTTAACTAGCAAGAGAGCGAGAGAGGAAGAGGGGGGGAGAGAGAGTGAGAGTAAGAGAGAGAGGGCGAGGAGCGATAATTCAGGGAAGGACATTATTTTTCATGTGCTTTATTCCAAGGTCCTTATCAGTCTCTAATACACATCCCCATTCACATGCAGCTCTCAAACACAGAGTGAGAGCCATGCCGAGGCCGATAACACACTCTCACCCGTGCCCTTTACACACAAGCACAGCGCCAAGGAATCTGTGCTCGTCCTGGAAAGAGACGGATGAGACGCGGGGAAGACGGAGCTGAGCAAAGGACGAAAGGTAAATGTAAAAGTGAGCACAGCCAGAGGGAGGAGGGACAGATTGGCGACATTCTCTCAAACGAGTCTCCTTACTCGTGCAAGGCCGGCGGCTCGGAAAAGGATGAGGAGGTTTTGTGAGAACAGAGAAACAAATAAATTAAGGCCGAGTGACAAAGTCTGTTCCTCGAGGGAATACTTAAGAAGAAGGCAAGCGATAGTGAGATGGTGGGAGAAAAGCAAAGAAAAAAGGGTTAAGATACGCTTAAACTGTGACTAAAGCCAGAGTCATAAATCACCAAGCACTCGGATGTGTTTACTTATTACAGTGAAGTTCATCTTTGTCTTCTCCAGCCCTATTTACTCCCCTGGAACTCCGAGAAACGAGGCACGGCGTGGCTAAACACGAGATCTCAACTCAAAAAACGTGTCCACTTTACTTATTACAGCGCACATAAACGAAAGTGCCAAGGTCCAGGGTGTCGCTTTGTTTATGACTCTATTACGGCGAGCGCAAAGACCCCCAAAAATGTCTGCACCACATGTTATCTGGATGTTCACATCTTTTAAGGGTGCCTAATGCAAATCAGACTCAGAATGCACCAAAACAAAATAAAATCAAACCAGATTTTCGACCATTTTTGCCCAGTCAAGAACATTAGTACGTTCAGATGCTGAATTTGGGTAAAAGCACAAGTCTACATCAGTTTTGCTGACTACAGGATAGCGTGATAATTACGTATTTTTGTGTGCTGAATCACATCCCATTTCCTCCAATCATGTCTGTACATATATAAAATAACATTATTATTTACTTATGTTGCTCAGAAGGACAAGCTGAATACGCAAAAAAAAGAAATGCTGAATATACAACTGGTATAACCAATAGGAACACTACTTATTAAACAGTTTAAAACGGCCGATATCGGCATTTTATGCATACAAGCAGCGCGAAAACTGACGGCAATGGCAGTTCCTTAAGAGGCTTGAAAGTTGCAGCAAATGGAACTCAAATTGAACGATTAAATATGTTTTCGTTGAATATGGCATCTAAAACACACATGGGCAGCGCCGGAATATTCTGTTACATGAGTGGTTGAATAAATGTGGATAAACACTTCCAGATTTTTCAGACATGGTCAAGTGAGCAGGTGAAAAGGCACGTTTAAAATCTTAACAGTAATCCAAATAAAATGTGTTTATTAATAGGATACTGAATTAGTATAGCAGGAATTTGTTTCTCCCTGTTAGCCAATCAGAGATTAGATTTATTCTGCGTGAATGAATTACTGAAATGAATGAACTACCACACTAATAACTACCTCACACTCAAAACAACAACCTCACTAATAACTAACAACACAAATAACTACATCAGTAATAACTACCACCCTAATAACTACCTCACTAACAACCACTACCTCACTTAACTACCTCACTCAAAACAGCTACCTAACTAAACTACCTTACTAATAACTACCTCACTCACAACTACTCTCTCACTCTAAGGGTGTGTGATTTAAGACACAGCTGACTCCAGGGATTAGCAGAATTTCAGCACTGTTTGATTCCTAATAGATAAAAAGCACACATGAAAATTGTGGTAGGCCTAAAATATTATAATGGCATGAAAATCTGTGGAAAACAGAAACCGATGTAGAGTAGCATTATGGGCAGATTAAATAGTGTACGCCTCTATAATGCAACCCGACCCTAATCAGGAGACACGAGTCTATAAGCTGTGCATCTATTCCACGGGACTGAGGTCAGAGTCTGTAGAGTAAAACCACCTTATTTCAGTCGAATATATCATCCCAAAACTGCAGATAGCAGTTGAACAAGTTGAAAGCACATAATTCTCTAGAAGGTCAAAGTCTGTTATGGAATTAAGGTTTCCCCTCACTAAACTCAAGATAACCAAACCATTTCTCCTTCACCATACATAGTCACATGACCCTTTTATCTTCTCTAATGTACAATCCCAAATCATAAAAGGTTGGGCCAGAATGAAAATTCATAGAAAAGTTGGGACGGGGGCAAGTTAGAGCTAGTAATGAATCAGGTGATGTCATGAGTTGATTGTAATCATGATTTGGAATAAGAGCAACAACCAGGAAAGAGTAATTGAAGAACAAAAATGGGCTGAGGATCTCCAGTTTGTCAACAAATGCACGAGGCAGTATGGAAACTTTAAAAGCATTGTACTTTAAACAAAGATCGAAAAGGATTTGCATATTTCTTGATCTGCATTGAATAATATCATTAAATGGTTCAGGAAAGCGGGAGGAATTTCAGTGCTCTGTGTTCTCTGGGCATAGGCACAGGAGTAGTGTGACCCTATCCTGAAAAAATGGGCTTAAAACATAATGAAAAAAATGTCTCATACGTACTCTTATTATGTACACACCTCCCAAAACGAATCCTTTAAACAGACAAGAGCTCAACCAGTTTAGACCAAACCCCAGGATGCTGGTACCACTTAAGATGTGCAAATTCCACTGTCTAAATTTTAGATGACATTTCTATGTGCAAAAGCAGACATTTAAGGGCACTTATGCAGTTTGAAGCACCCCAAAGTCCCTGAAACAGACCCACTTAACTCAGCAAAGACCCACTTAGTCTCAGCATGGCTGGAAGAAGTGACATTAATGCTGAGACTCTCAGGAGTCAGTGTGTGACTGATGAACATACCAAAGTCATACAGTATAATTATACAAGCCATGCTTATGTTAAATGGTACACAGGGCGGCTATAGTTTGGAGGACACTAAATGCAGGAAGCCAGGTGGCCAAGGATGGAAGGATGGAAGGGGATATTTTGCTCTGGTTGAACTTTAATTTATACAGATAAACTTTAATTTATACATTTGGTAAGTATTTTAAAAGCATTATCAACTGAAATATTCCTAACATTTTGTTGATAACATATTTGTGCAATTTCCCATGATACGTCACATTTGCTAGGATACTGCCCACAATGCACAGCTGTTATGGCCTGTCTTTATGCCATAAAAAAATTTAACTGGCCGCAAATTATTTGCATATGATTAATAAGTATGTCCAGGCCTGCATACCTTGTACAGTACAGTAAAATACAGAGCATAAAAGGAACAGGAAATGAACATACGAGTATAAAAATAGCAAGTTCAATGCAGAACAAGAATTTATTTCCAGTGAGGCCAGTTTGAGAAAGAGTAGAACATATGGCTCTGGTGTCTGTAAGGTGCTGCAGCTAGCTGTGTGGGCGTGGTCTTTTATGGCCTGCCAGCAGTTCCCATAAAAGTCCACGCTAGGTTGCCATGTCTACTGAAAATCATCAGATAGCATTCATGTTGGACTGGGTACAAAGTATGAGCATTAAAGCATATTATAATAGTATCCACACTGCAGTAAAGGGAAGTTTCTCAGATCAGCCACTTGCAATGTCGTGTTTCTCACTTAAAAAGTCCTACAGGAAACATCAGCAGCTTTTCCTCATGCACTCAGCACTGCCAGATCCATTGGAAATCAGTTCACGTACATAAACCTATGCCATTCATGCACAAAAATGCATGTTTTCACTTCAACATTATCATCTTATGCTACCATGCATTTTGCTTTCTAAACATATTTAGAATAGCATTTTAAGCAATCGTTTTAAGTGAAATCTGAGGTTTTTGGGATAATTAAACTCTTGAAGTACTAAGAAATGAGTTCTCTTACAGAAAAGGTCATGTAAACAAATTATACTCCCCTGGGCTTAAAAAAACACTTTATAGTATATTAATGAAATGTTAACTAATTTTCAGGTCTGGCTGGCCTAGCAGTGTGACTCAAAGAGGGGAGTTTGGTCGATGATCACCTCCCAGTGCTGCAACAGTGAACCTACCTAGTGTTTTGTCCAATCCCTGGAAACATTCTCTGAAGCTTCCAAGACATGACCAGGACAAAAGCAGGGTTACAATGTGGGGAATTAATTCTTTCAATCATAAACACCTAGTAAAAAAACTAACACTTAAGCACCATTGATGTTCAAAATCAGGAAAAAGGTTTCTGTTTTTCTAGTTATCCACCAGGATGACTTTGTGTGCGGCGCAGGCATCTTTAACATCTTACTTTAAGACCAACTCCCATAGCCAACTGCCCAATTACTCTTCAACCAGCATAAAAAATTAAAGCTTCAATTAAAGTAGGAAACATTTTTCCCCCAGCAGAACTGGTGTGAATTTCATTCGAAATGAAGAGACCCATCTCACACACACAGGGCTTTCATTTTGCCATACTATACAGATGTATGATTCTCCTATAGAAAAAAAAATCATCTTTAATAAAACTGTATGTTTGCCAAGGGGTACTACCTCCAATAGGACCGGAACAATCACTTATGAACACCACTTGCAGATTGGTACAAATAAGTAGTGGGAAGTCTTCCACACAATGAGTAACTTACACAAAAAAAATCTCTAAACACATCAACCAAATTAGAACACTTTTGAATCCAAATATGAGCTCAAGAGCACGATGGTGCATGGCTGGAAGGTAGATACACAACCACACACACCGTTTGCTCCAATCAACTCCAACTCCATTGATTGGGTGTTGAGGTGCAAGGCTGTTATGGTTGCCAGGTCTAGAGTTAAAATACAAATGTCTAGTTGCTTTTCTAATTTATTCTTAAGACCTGATTTAACAGTACATACCTATACAAAGAACTGTGTACTTTCCCAGAACACTCACCACTGGTCTGTAATGGGTTGTAGTTTTAAAAGATATAAAATTAAACGATATGTAAATAAATAAATACAGCATCTAATGTGATAGATAGGAGTTATAATAGTTTTGCATTTTTCATTATAGTTTCGATTTATTTCGTTGTGACTTTTTTTTCTCAAATTCAGTTAGTTTTAATTAGTTTTTAGGTTGGGTTTGCAAGTTTTTATTAGTTATTATTATTTTTCTAATGCTTAGTTTAAGTTTCGTTTTCATTAGTTCTAGTATTAGTTTTATTTTTTTCATACATTCAGTTATTTTTTTAGGTTCAGGACCCAAAAAAGTCAGAGTAGGTATTGTTTAGTAAGAACTCAACAAAAGATACAATTTAAAACATTTATTCAATGACTGTTAAACAACTAACTGTCCACAAAATATGTAACGGTCGACAAGATAGCAGCCTTAAGTGCAAAAAGTGTATAATACTGCTGCGGAAAATATTCAATATCAACTAAGGACATACATGGAAATAATATAAACTCGTTCATGAGACACACATCAGGGACCTCAATCTGAGAAAAACAACGAAAAACCCCAATTCACTCTGCAGGTTTGATTAATGACCAAAAATAAACATATCTACCAGAGCATCCGGCTAGCATCCGGCTAGCCGTGTTCCTGTGTATTGACTAACCAGCAGCTTGGTCGACGGTGAAAGCACTGCATTACGGCTGTTTGCTTCCCGGTGCTACCTAGCTTCTCTATGGGGGAGCTGCTCAGAGAGGCTAGCTTGTCAAGGTACTTGCAATCAGCCCTCTTGTGCGAGCTTCTCAAATGGACTTTGAGGTCCGTGAGGTATTCCACATATTTCATCACCAAATATATTATTTCCACTACAAGACACTTGCTTTTATCATTTTCGCAGTCATATTCAAAGAAATCTCATATAGAACTCTGCCTCTTTCTCCCAATTTTTTCTCTAGTCATTTTTCAGGCTAGCACGGTGAGCATCAACAGAATGTAAACAACCAGGGCCATTAGGCATTATGTATATGTATGTATATGTAAAGTGCCGGCAGGTAACTTAAAACTGCTCGAGTGGAAAAAAAGTCGATTTCACATCACAAACACGAAAACAAAGGGTATTCTATCTCTAATTTCAGTACGCTTTAGTTCGTTTTGTAAACACATAATACAGTTCCAGTTAGTTATTGTTTTTTTTCTTTTAATGATCCTTTTTATTTACTTATTTTATTTATTTCAGTTCACGAAAATGTTCGTTCGTTTTCATTAACGATAATAACCCTGGTTCAAATGGGAGCTTTTAATCTTGAACTCTGTTTGTATTGGAGATTATTAAAGTCATTTAGATGGTTGCCCATTGTGAGGTCGCAGGCACGGTAACGGATTGAGGTGCTTTGAGGTGAAAGTGCCATGCAGTCAAAATAATGGAACATTCAATGCACAAAGCACTTCTGTGGATACAATTAAAGTGAGGCAACAGTCATTTTTTTAAAGGCGCCCATGCCTATCAAATTGGACCTGTTTTTTTTCTGGTGGGAGAGATTTGCTAAAATCAGCAGTTTTCTTTCTGGTTTTCTTTGGTTCGTGGAGACAAGCAGGAGAACCGTTTCTTTTCAGATATTACATTGGAGTTCTCCTCCTCTCCTCACAGAGCAGGACTAATAACGCTAATATCTTTGAATCACAGCAATTATGATGATTGTTTTACTTCCTCAAAGATTCAGCCAGTAGGTGGCAGAGGCGATGCATATTAAAATCGCTCAGCCACTGGCCTCTGGTTCTCCCTCACCAGTTTTTTTTTTTTTGCACAGAAGCACGTGCAAGTGTCCTTAGCATCAGCTTGGAAGATCAGAAAAATCCAAACCACCCCTATTCTAACATCTCACTCTTGAAAGCCAGGCTCAAGATACAAACTGCCCTTCCAGTCAGCGATTGCAGCTTTGATCGCTGACCTAATTAACAGAGTCATTGAGCAACGTCAATAAGAGATTATCTATAGGAATGGTGGCATTGCAGAAAAAAAATACTTGCACTCATTTTGGAACTTCAGGGGCAAATTACAAATTCATGAGACAAGATCTTGGAAGTGACACATTTCAAAAAGAAACCGGGTCAGTGGGGATAAAGGGGAGGACGCTCGGGCTTGGTGCTCGGGGTGCAGAGGTGAAAATAATCAAAAAGCAAAGGGGCTTAAAAAGGCTTTCTGAAAAAATTACATAAATCCCCCCACCCCCCCCCCCACCCCCCGCCCAAGAGGAGCCTGGGCACCTCTGTCCGTTTCTGCACTGAAGAGTACAGGGATTAAACCTGGCAGAGGAAGACCGGCTGGACCCAAGCACTGGTCCACAGAAAGAGAGAAAGTGATGTGAATACAGAGAGGATTTTATTCTCCACTGCTGCCCCTTTAATATATATTTTGGACTCGGATGACATAGCCAAACACCTTGCTAAAATAAAAGTACTGTCAACCACTCCTCTCCATTTAGCTTATTTCGCTAATAGTTAGCTCCGATTTGTTTTGGCTCACTTGTAATAGGCAATACATTTCACATGATTAGGATAATTAGTAAATTATTAAGCCAAAAGCCAAAATGTTGGTATTGTGGCATCGGGCTAGAAGGACCAGGCAGGCGCAGACCAGCTTGGAACATAACTCTTTATTGAACTTCCTTGCTACACCACAATTACCAGTTCTGACAAGAAGTCCTATACCGAGAGCAGTACCAAGGTCCACCATAACCCCGAATGCAGCACTCAACCCACACACACAGACAACATTCACTCAGATGGTAACACCACTCAATCACACTCTAACACACATGGCCTCGCCACCAAACAGGCCAACGAGTCACACACCTGTTTGCAGGACCAGAACAGCCCGCCCCGGGCTCGACCGTCTCTACACAACCCCCCCCAAAGGACAGAGCCGTGCCGGCAACCCAGCCCCTCTAGAGTTGGGACTCGCTGACCACCCATTACCAGGGTAGCTTCCTCAGAACCACCACGTTCGTGGGGTCAATACGGAGGTGATCGCGGTGTGCCACGTAGCGCCCCACACCCTGCACAGACCCCACACACAACACCCGACGGACACTTGGAGACCATGCACGGCCCTTCCCAGTTAGACCGCAGCTTGAGGCACTGGCCTCTACGCCGCCGTGGGTTAAACAACCCCACTCCAGCCCCAGTTGACAGCGGCTCACCGTGTGCCTGCGTATCGTACGCGCTCCCCTGTCTCTTGCTCGCCCCACGCTGACACTCCCTGGCTGCTCTGCACACTGCAGACTGCAGATAATACACACGATTACGCACTCTTCGGTAATAGCTGCAACCAAAAACGACCAGCTGGACTTTAGTGTCCCAACCTCCATAGTCGCCTTACGACAGCCTGCCACTGGAGTAACCACTTCCGTGATTGACCTCAAGCACATGTCGGGTGTCCGGGTTGCCACAGTCTCTTGCTCCGGCAACACATCACGTCGCACCAACAAGACCGAAGATATAGTGTCGACGCCGAATCCACAATCCACCGCGACTTTTGATGCACCCGACATGCTGCTACGTCAAGGGTTTAACTGTGTGGAGGTGGGACCGGTCTTCTTGCCGTTTCCCCACCGGCTGTGTCGCTCTGCATTGCCGCGCTATGTGACCCGGTTCCCTGCACTGCCAGCAGATGATCCGCTTCCGACGAGTCGGGGTTGCTTGCTTATGCTCCGTAGGCTCCTCGGGACCATCTGAGGCCGTCATCACCGCACAGCGTGCTGAGAGTTGAGACGCTCTGCCACGCCGCTGTGGACTGAGGATGAGCTCCGCTCTCTCTGCTTCTGCAACTGCGGCGTCAAGCGTCGATGGAGCAGACAGGCAAACATGGCGCTGAAGTTCCTCTGGCTGCAGTGCATGCAGAAACACTTTGAGCGCCATGTCATTGAGCACGTAGGCTGGATAACCTGGGTAAGCATGCCTAATCAAAGGGGCCACCTCTGCCGCTGACACCGTGACCTTCTCGCCTGTTAACCGCCTTCGCTCTTGGGCTTGCTGATGCCGCTCCGGCGCCTTCAGCGATTTATTCGCACTCGCGCTACATGCGTGTTCAAGCTCATATGCTCGCCTTTTGCCGCTTCGGCGTCTTCTGCGATTTATTCGCGCCTGAGCTCACGCTCGCCCTCTGGCGTTCGGACTACCTCCGTGCCGCGCCACTTGGGAGACGTCCCAAATCAGCGCGCTATCGTGCTCTCTGCACGCCTGCCCCATTGGTGCTTCGGCGCCCCTTCGCAATCAGTTTGCGCGTTGGTCCCAGCCGGGACGCAACACAGCGACACGCCATTTCTTCCTATTGGTTGTTTTATGTTCAGGAGCCTTTCACTCCGCTCTTCTTCCCCTTTTAGTTTTTCTATATTATTTCCCCATTGTTATTATACATTGTTGGATTCCATCACTCCCGCATCCTTGGGTCCTACCACACATCATAACACATACGAGGTTATATCTATACACTATTACTTACAATGCCATTTTTGGTGCAATCAATTAACCTAATATGCATGCCTTTTGACTCTGGAAGAAAACAGAGTACCTGGAGTAAACCCACACAAACATGGAAAGGACATGCAGACTCCACACAGAAAGGACCCAGGCCCCTTCACCCTGAGACTGAACCCAGGACCTTTTTGCTGTGAGGTGCTACCCACGAGCCAACCTTACTGGCTGGTCGACCGAGTGACAAAGAACTATGGATTGGTGGGGTCCAAACTCATTAGAAGTGCTCTTTGTCTCAGGTCATCTAAATGCTCCTTCGTCCAATCAGCGATACAAGCATACTGTGAAGAGCAGACTTTAATAGATGCCTATAAAATCACATATCAAATCACAGATGGATCATTTTCCCCAATAAATATATTTTCCCATGTAAAATATTTTGCCTCATTAGTTTAACTGCATTCTCTTTATCTACTCACACTTTTATGAAAGTCTGATGATACTTCAGAAAACCTTCAGAAAAAACTTCAAAACCTGTCACGCACCACTGTATAGAGAAGGTATGCAAAAGACATACACTGAAATTATTATTAGAGGGACTCAGATGGGGCCCGTGGGTGTGCAGCGAATGACTACTGCAGCAGTCAGCACTTTAGTCATACACACCCTGTGTTCAGTTTTCAAAAGACACAAAAGATGTACAACCCACAATAGAGCATACACCACGCACAAGGGGAACCTTCACTAATACGCACATACGCTGCAGTTTGTGCACCCACTAAAGATCTGACATCCTCTTTACTCTCTGCGTGGTATTTATTATGTTCTCCCCTCTTCTGCATGTTAGCTATATTTACTTACATGCCTGTTACTTTTTCTCCCATTCTAAATCTAAAATATGATATGTTTTACAGATTGCAGGGGATTTGGTACCCATATCCAGAAATCACAGGGTGGAGATGTATGAATTATTAAAAGATCTCTCATAGGAGGAAGTTGCTCAGTTAGCTCATGTAAAATGAAATTGTCATAATACCTAAATGTAGGGATGCACTGATCTCAGTATCAGGTGCGATACTGGGCTCATGTAGGCTATGTCCGGCACATGGCAATCGCAATATCGCTTGTGGTTCAAAAGTTATAAACAGAGAAATTGCAAACATTTTGTTCTTCATCACAGAATACAGCTGCCGTATCATAGCAACAGACTTCAACATCCAACACCCGGAAAGATCACCAATTTCACACGGCACTGTTACATCCCTTATAGCCAAATTCAGAGAAACTGGGGGCAACAAGCCACGTAGTGATCGTCTGAAGAACCGCTAGAGCTTACCTACGCATGATATGCTTTATTATATCATCCAAGCATCATGCTTACAATATGTGAAGTAAACAGCCTCATCAAATGCACAGCTCAATTAGAGCTCACAGCAAGCGTGTCCCCACTGTGGCCAATCGTCTTCCTATACTGTATTTACTGCCGCCAAAAATGAAAGCCTGTAATGAAAGTTTGAAACAGTGCCCAGTAGGGCAGTCATATAACGACATGGCAGTTATAGGCCATTATCGGCCTTAAATTAGGCCGTATTCAGCAAGGTGGAAAATACAGTACTGTCGTCCAGCGGCAGTTTTCAGGATGGAGAGGCTTTCACCTGAACGCACCACGAGACAATGAAAGTCGCTTGTCACTTAATTAAAAGGAGTCGCCAGATGTTCGGCGGACATTTAAAAGCAAGCGGTATTAACGTGTGGTGGTTAAGGAGAGTTTCGATGGTATTGCTTCGTTTACAGATGATTTGGCGAGCAGCTGTTGCCTTTTTCTAGTTTGACAACAGCTAATGCCAGGCTGTCAAACATGTCTGTTTTCTCATTGCTACTACAATAAAAGCCAGCGCAGTGCTTGCTAACACACACCTAGTTCGCACTCACCATGCACCAACTGAAAATGTAAGATACTCCTGCCACTCCGTTGTGATAGGCAAGTCTATGGTTTAGCCAAGACAGATATCTTCATTGGATTTTTACATCGATTTATATATATAAATATATGTTCAAAATATAATATGCTAACTAATGTTACCTAGATTGCTAGGTATCTTTTTGCAGTTATGTGTGCTATAAATATTAATAGTTTATTTGCAAATGTAGCTTATGAACTCGGCCAGTCTATTGAGATTTACCTTAAAAAGTATAACTATTAATTATGAGCTTATTAAATTGATAACTTATAATATATATATATATATATATATGTGTGTGTGTGTGTGTGTGTGGTCCTGGGATCAATCCCAGGGTGGTGTGACCTGGGTCCTTTCAGTGTGGAGTCTGTATGTCCTCCCTGTGTCTGTGTGGGTTTACTCCGGGTACTCCGGTTTCCTGCCACAGTCCAAAGACATGTATGATAGGTTAACTGGTGTTTCTGTATTTCTAAATTGGCCCTACAATGGATTGGTGCCCCGTCTAGGGTTGTTCCTTCCCTTGCACCCAGAGTTGGCTCGCAACCCTGTGTGAATTAAGCAGAAGATAATGGATGGATGGATAATTAGCTATGTTGTTTAAATGTACTTGTAGTTATAGTAATAAGACACAGCTTTTTTACTTGTAGCCAGTAAGGCTGCAACCCACAGTTTTTTGGAATGGACATAGTTATCAAATGTAGGCTCATGTATCTCTAACCGAAACATGTCACAGTACTATAATTCCGACACTTTTACACTCCTCTTGAGCTTTGAGCTTGAGCTTCCGATATGCAGCTTTCATATTCCTATCCAAAGGTCAGTAGGGCAGCTGGGAGTTGTGCCTTCACTAGTGAGTGATTTTAGTAAAGTAGAGAAAGAATAAAGAGCAGCGAGAGGCTGGACAGCAGAGCGAAATGGGCTGTGGGACTGACAAGAGCAAGACACGATGATTTGCTTCAGTGTGTTTCACAGTTTTCCTGAGTGACATTAATGAAACCACACAGCGTGCCAAACACAGAGCCGTTGATAAACAAGGTCATTTTGACGAGTATGTCATCTCAAATCCTGTCATTTGCTCAAAGTCTGACTGCCCCTGTTCTTCTGGCTCCGTTTCTCACAATGCCGAGTCTTTGTTGGTGTGTTTTGCAAATCTCTCTTGCACCAAGAAGCTGATTAAATATTCTCAAAGTTAAAACATGCCAATAATAAAAGAGTGGGCTCTGTGCCTAGTCTCTATGCCACAAAACTGTCTTTATCTCCTCAAAAACCAAAGATTGGTTTTAAAATCCCTTGGTCTTTGCCTCAAGCCTTGTTCAGATCGTCTCTCCTTGTGGAACCAAGGCATGATGGGGTGCCCAGATCCTCTATGTTCCTTTCCTAATTGATTAATACTGTCTTTTGCCAAACGTAATAGCAGGCCCGGGTTTAACCCTCGAGTCCCTTCGAGGTAAATGTGTGTGTGCTTAGAGTTTGCACTTTGCATAATTGTACTCTGTAGGGGAAAAGGGCACCCATCTTACAGGAAGATGGCACTTATGATCACTGTCACACTGAGATGTGCACTTTGTGGTTGATGGTGGTGGAAATACTCAGCCAGAGCTGAGGGGAAAAGCTGAGGAGACGTTTTAGAAATTGAGCCAACTGTGCAGGGATGTATGTGACCTTAAACAAAGAGCACGAGCTGTCATACATAAAAGCCATACAAGTTTTGTGGACATATTATTCATTTATATTGAGGACTCCGAAGAATATTTTTGCTTGTTCGTATTTTCATAGTTTCGGATTTTCGAACCAGAAAGCTCAGAGCTGTGAGGCGACAGTGCTAACCACTTCACGGCTGAATTATTATACATTCATTATTAATCATGCCTTAGTCATTTAAGAGATTACCTAATTAGTTATAACACTGAAGTCATCTACTTTAGCTCAGTAGTTCCCAACCTATTTTCCTTGGAGCCCCCCCCAATGAGGACCTTAAAAAAGGTGCCTCCAAGCCCCCCCAACACACACAGACCAAAAATATCACAAATCTGTTATTTTTGACTCAAACTGACTTAAATTATTTCATTCTTTCTATTCTTGTGGTTAACCTTTATACATATTTATTTATTAGACACTATTCTTTCTTTTTTTTTTAGCTAATAATTTGAACATAGGCTCTGCATTTTCTTTTAACATTGAAGTAGACACCTGTATACAGAAAATCTTACACACTTACACACACGCACACACACACACACACACACACACACACACACACACACACACACACACACACATATATTTCTTTGTAAGATAGATTGTATTTATACAAGTGTCTATTTTGCTTTTAGCTAATAATTGAACATAAGCTCTGCGTTTTCTTTTAAAATCAAAGAGAAAAGTATAAAAATGTATGATAAATATAAATAAATATGTATAAAGGTTAACTAATATATATATATATATATATATATATATATATATATATATATATATATCCCCAATAATGAGTGCGGTATTTTTTTACTTTGTTTCTGTTTTATTGTATTGTTTTTTTAACGTTTATTCCAAATATGCACATTTTCACAAAGCACCTCAAAGCTGATGAAGCCTCGCGCACCCCATGCCGTGTTTGGATCCCTTAGCTATTACTCATACTGTAACCTATAGAGGTATGTTTAATGAGATAAAAGTCTCAAGAGCAAAGCTCCTATCTGTCCAAACCACAAGCTCTTAGGCTATACGGATTTATTTTAAACTATTCCAATAAAAGAATCTGGACCTGAAATCTTAAAAACACTAAACTGCCATCCTAAACTCGCTTTTATCAGACGTTATATCCTGGACAAAAGGCAACGAGTCTACTTCTAAATTGGTGTGACATCGACACCCTTTTAAGACTTCAAGTAAATGTCAGTTATACAACAGGGTTCGCGTTTCTTTGAAAACAGAATTAATCGCAGTAAACAATAACCTGTCCCCTGAGAAGCTGTGAAATAGATTTGTTTCAGAAGTGACACGTAAAAGATACTGCCACAAAGTTTGTCAAGTGACCTCAGCACTAATTTACATCACCTGTGAGTACAGTTTCTCAACCTCAGGAGGTTAGGCAGCTCCCGTATAAGTAATACTGTTTTGCAGATATGCACTGTTTAACGATCGTATTACGTTCTGGGAAACAGGTTGTTTATCAAAATGGTTGTTGAATGGACATAGTCATAGTCACAGCTACTGTAATGTAAACATAAAATGTATTTTCACAAAAAAACCTGAAGGCAAACGATATCTAAAAGCATTAAAGTGGAATGCTACCATCTACACAACAGTTTATCTGTTTGAACGTTAAATATCTTGTCTTTGCACTGTATCCAGTAGTGTATTCTGTTTTTATATGCAATGTTCCAACTACATTGGAATTGGGGTTGTAAAGAGATAACCTTGATGCTCTGTGTAGATGTAACCGTGGATGTAATACTCTGAGATACTGTTAGATAGCAAGTTAACGGTTTGGTCTCATAGCTGGTATGATAGATGTGAGAAAATGGGCAGGATGTAAAAATGTAAAGACCTGGGTGACTTTGCCCAGTTACTATTGCTGAATCAACAGGGATTGAGCACTAAAGTCACATTCACATGTCAAGGACAACAAAGACTAATCCTTGTGGCCTGGACTGGCTGAAAAGCTACTCTGGTAAAGGTACAGATTTGTTTAATGCTGCTTAAGGGAGAAAATATGGGACTGGATAACCCCTGGGCCCAACTGAAACCACCTAAAATGAACACATGTGGGAGCTGGGCGATTACATTTATGTCATTTAGCAGACACCCTTATCCAGAGAAACTTCATAACTAGAGCAATTGTGGGTTAAGGGCCTTGCTCAGGGACCCAGTTGTGGCAGATGTGGGATTTTAACCCTGGACCTTCTAGTCCATAGTTGGTTTTCTTTGTGGAATAATGGCACCAGGAAACATTTTGAAAAGAAAACAATCCATTGCTGGAAATTCCTGGGTCCAGACATTCATTTGGGCATCGATTTGATCTACATAAACAGCGTTGTAAAACCGGTGCTCGCCATAATTTGGCTTATTTTTGGCTCGTTGGTTTGTGTGCATGCATGTTGTGTGCTTTTCCTAGTTTTTTAGAATCAAACTACAGTATAAAAAACACATTAAATTACTATTTTGTATAATATGTTCCCTAAATAAGATTCCTGATCCTTTTTTTTCTACCAGTCTTTACCAATGGTGCTAATCTCTACCGACTGAAGCTCATCGTAACACCAAGAGCACGTCTGTCACTTGCGACTCGGCAACTTCACTCATCAGTCCAAACCTCAGCCAGAAATCATTTATCGTTACTACGTATGGGGAAACGATCATATTTCTGTGTTTGTGGCTCTCCTGTGTTGAAGGAGGAATGTGTTGGGAGAGGTCAGTAAGATGGAGTAGCGAACACAGACCTTGTGACAGCACCGAAAAACAATGCTAGGTCGCAGGTGGTGCGAGGATGCTAACTTGCTTTTTTGGTCAGAACGTCTATATCGTTGTCCCTGACCTTTAGAATAAAAGCCATTTGTTTAAAAAATGCCTGAAACAGTGTCATGGCCTCTAAAATAATATTGTACAGATAAGCAAACACAGGCAGTTTTTGCAAAATTAAAGACATATATCACAGGTTGTTAGCTTGGAACAGTAGCACTTCCAACATCCCGTGCAGGTTGAGACTGTTTCTGAATTAAATTCAATTTGTAAAATTTTCCACCCAGGTGCATTTTGTGCTTTTACATTGTTTAATGACTGGTTCTTCTAAATAAACATGCAGTATAACACATTTTGAGAGCTGAACTGAACCAAAGAAAGGATAGCACTGGGATCTAGTTCTCTAGCATCTGTACCAGTGCTGCCAACTTTTTTCAGTGAAAAGTAGCTAAATCCTGCTTGAAAACCTGCTCACTGTGACTAGCTGCGAATGTGATCATTTCTATATTTGTGACGTCATGGTTTAGATGATATAAGGACTGGCTTTACAGGATAAACCATGTACAGAGCTTCAATTCATGGTGTGGTCATCACTGCACTATGATAAATGCTGCATAGATTGTGGCCTGTAAGGTAGCTTGTTTGGTGATATCTCTGATCTTTAGCACCACTTTTCATCTGGAGGCTTGCTGAAAGCCCATCCTCCTAATCCACTGACATCCCTATTAGAGCAATCCAATTGATAAATGCCATGCAGATTAGTGGAGACATGCGACTCATCTTGCCGTCCTCCCCATCGGCTGTTATTTGGCATGGACCCATATCTTCTTCCATTATGACCTTTAGTGTCTAAGTAGGAGAGCACTCAATTTAGCGATATAAAGTGGTTCAATTGGATATGTTCCTCAAGGTCTAGTTTATCAACCCCAATCTTACAAGGGACGACCCCAGCAATAGTGGGTAAAGCCCTTATACAAGGGCCCAAAATACCACATTGTTCACTTGTTCAATTCACATGTTTATCAGATTGTCAAGTTCCTGAGATGTACACCCTGGACAGAGTGCCAGTTCATGACAGGTTTCACAACAACACCGCCAGCCAATTATGTTGCACATTCAGCCTTGGGATGGAACTCAGGTCCTCAAGAACCATTTTTTCGAAGAAGCTACCTATTGCCCTGAGCCAGAGGAACAGCTTAAATTCTTTGGTTTTTGTATGATTGAAGCTGAGACTGCAAAATTACTATAGCAAAATAAAAGTACTACTCTCTGTAAAAGTTGAAGTCTGGTGAATATATACTGCTCACAAAAAGTTTTTCATTTTCATTTAGTAATATCCCCGAATTTTTGTGAGAAGTGTAAAACCTACATGCTACTATTTCTTCCAAATCCTTTCTTACTCAATATTTTAGACAGGATTTGCTGAAACTAAGGGTACATAAGGGTATGTACTCAGCAAAAATCATACAAATGACATTACCATCTTGAGCTAGGGAAAGCAAAGACAGAAAGAAAAAACATTTATACATATATAAGAAGTCGAAATATACCAAATACAAATAAAATGACGGAAATCGAAAACGAGTTTGTGCTTTGATACTTACCATATATGTAATATGCATTGTGCTTACGCTCCTAGTATCAGAACAGCAAACAACACCAACAAACAGAACACCCCAGCCAGCTTTTAATAAAGTTTGTCATTACTCCATAGCCGTCACATCTGGGCAGCAGTGGTCATTTGGATGCTTGGTGTTATCAAAGCACAACTGGGAGGATTTCATTACAGCTGGTCAGATTGGCTGTCTATGTGATTTTAGATGATGTTCTTCTACCAGCTGAGGGTCTTTTCTGTGACACACAGCAGTGATGTTTGTTGGTCATTGTCTGTTAGTTGCAAAGTGAGTAGGAACTGGGACTATCATTCACAAAGTAGGAATCCAGTAGCTTGGTGAGCTTATCTAGGCAGTCCGTTATCATGACGACAACCGACAATTCAATTATAACAAAGTCAAAAGCCTGACCTAGTGATAATGGCAAAACTGAAAGAGGGTGTAACTCAGAGCACATCACCTCTCCCTGCAGCCAATAATGCCACATCCAAATGCCCCTCAATCAAACCTACAGACCCTGACCCACTACCCCAAACGGCCGTAATGGATGGAAAGAGGAAACCAGAGAGGAAAGAGGAAAGTCCAGCCCTAGAAAAGGCTCATCCACTCAGAGATATTTGCAACATAATGCTTGAGTAGCCTGAAGCTAGAGCGATTGTAATCAGATCGTAAAATCTAGCCGTAAACATGGCAAATGAACCTAAACAGGCTAAAGCAATGTAGAGTGAAATGATTACACCACTTCACTTAAAGGAATCGGTATTAGTGTAAATCATGGAGATGTTCATGGGTCTTCGTTATGGAAATGGGTTACAAATTAAAGGATAAAACTCAAGTAATGGCTGTTCAGTGGGTCAGATATTTTATGGGTGGCATTCTGCCTACTTTGGTGTATGTATGAATACATGAAGGCATTAAAAAAGAAGCATTTGATTTTATTTCATTAAACATAATAATTAGAACAGCGAATGAAAGTCAAAGAAAGTTGTTCAGTTAGTCAAATGAGATGCAAACTCAATTATCGTGATTGAGTAGCAAGTGATATATTCATGGGGGTGAATAGAAACATGTCAAATTGGACAAGAGTGCCTCATATTGACTGTTCAGTAGGGCGTATGGTCACCCAAGTGGAGCAAAACACATTGACAGCGATGGGGCATGGGCAGGATCAGATTTTCCACCACTTCCTGTGGGATCCTCTTCATAATAGTTTTGAAATATCCCCTCATTTTTGTGAATAGTGATATATACTGTATATGTTAGCAATATATATTACACAATGCATTCAAGAAGTCATTTCACTTTTTCACATTTTGTTATGAAGACCGCTCAGGGGACCTGAGCTTAGCTGGGGACCAAAATGTAGCTGATTGTAATTGATTTGGAAATACATGCCTGTCTATATATATAGTCACACAGCAAATAATGCATATCAGACCAAAAAAACATTAGGAGGAAAAAACTGCTCATAGTGCCCAAAAAATGATTGTGTGAAGGCTCAGATTTGGAAATGACTAGTGCTGCACTGAACGTTCCCAAGAGTGCAGTGGCTTCCATAATTCTTAAATGGAACAAATTTGGACCAACCAGGATTCTTCACAGAGATGGCCTCACCACCACCACCACAAGTTTCAAAGTCACTGCAGCATCAAAACCAATCTAAGCTTCATGGCAGAGTGACCAGACAAAAACCTCTCTGTAATAAGTAAGTAAGTAAGCCAGGAACAAAAAAAGCAAAAAAAAAGAACAAAATCAATACTGAACACTTTAATTTAAAAATTCTGTTTTCAATTTTTCAGCATGGGGTATTAAGTGCGTAAAATCTGAATTATGGGACTGTGGTAGCCTAGCGGTTAAGGTACTCCACTCGGGACCTGTTGGTCCAGGGTTCAAATCCCACATCTGCCATGCTGCCACGATTGGGTCCTCAAGCAATTGCTTGAATTGTAAGACTGTATTAGTTGTAAGTCGCTCTGGATAAGGGTGTCCGCTAAATGACATAAATGTAAATTAATTAGTTTTTACTTCAGAACAACTCTGAAACATGACAACATATGCCAGAGGAAATATTCTCATAATTAATGACCTTCACAGGCACCCGATCTCAACCGACATGAAGACACATTGTGTGAGAATGTGAACCAGTGTGGTGGACAGGAAAGGAAATATGTTTTTAGTTAAATATGCTGTTCCAGAGAAGCTATCTGGTGGTTTATGGTGGGCCAATTTGTCACTTGTATGCATATCCTACTTCCATGTGCCTGTATTACTACCCTGTCCATAGAATGGGTTTTGACTGGAAAAAAATGTCTCTAATCAGCCTCTAAATTCCCATTCATTTGGGAAAAGAAAAAAATACCAGAGATGAAAAATGGGGTGAACAAAAATAGGATTTGAGAACACAGTTACAAATAAGTAGCGCACAATACCGTAGAGGACGGAGATTACCGGAGTGATAATGGAACCTCTGCACTAACAGTCACCGAATCACAGCGATAGCAAGAGATGCAATTTCCATGCAAATGTCTGGTAGACGAGTGTGAAAGGATGTGGAATATAAATCACGCAATTTCCATGTTTTGCAACTCTTTCCTTTTGCACTTGTTTGATTTCGATGCCAGGTCAATGGCGCTTAAAGCCGGCATGCTGCGTCGCACCGTAAAGCCTTTTTATGGCGTGTGGTTTATTCTGTGTTACTGTATAAGTCTTGTTGGCTTTATCTACTTCAGCTACTTGCCAGGATACAGATGGCCATGATAGCAGTCACATTTGGGTTGCTCAAGCACTGATCGTATGCCAAACAAGGCGAGAACCCCATTAATCTCCCTTATCAGTATGGCACTAGGACTGATGTCCTTTGCATGTGCACCCTGCATCGGGGCCATTTCTAAGCAAAGAGTTTGAATAAACCTCGGGACACACGCTCTGATTTATGATCCCGACCAAATGCGCAAGAATTAGCATTCTGCTCGGACTCCATTCTTGTTATGTTGCATCTTCCCTCGACTTCCAGTCCAGTGCAAACCTCCACGCTGACAGTTTCACACCCGCGCGAGGCGATAAAAAGCTAATTAACTTATGGGAGCTCGCTTATTGGCACGGCTCAATGCGAGCCATGGCATGGTCCTGATAAGATCAAGTGGATGTAGATTTTCTGAAGGTCCGCATGCTGTTAAGGACATTGATATTCCAGTGTTCCAGTGAGAATGACTGATAATGCTAAGTGGTAAAGGATGAACTTGATAAAAAATCGAACTATTACTTACTCTCCAGTACAGTTGAATGCTACACTGGAGATGCACCAAACATGCATTAAAGCTCTTGCAGAGCACAAAAAACTAGCTGAACACTCATGTAAGATTTAGGACCATGGTGCTATACAATGCAACGTTATAAATCTATCCAATTGTCTATTACAAAAAGAAAAAAACACTTAGGTCAATAACTAATATAATATACAGTACAATAGCCTTTACAGCCACCAGATCACAACCTAGTTAAAGAACTATGAATGATGTCCCCAACCACATTAGCTAGAGTGGCCAGACATCTGGATTTAGGTCGGACAGACTGTTTTTTCAGCTCCTAGTCCTCCATCTGGTGCAACTCCAGCAAAACAGATAAACTTCTTAATTAATATTGTTTAGCACTGGCTTTTGGCAATGCCAAAAGAATTTTATTGGTTAACAGTATGATATTGTTGTTCTTGTGCTGGTTTCTGGTCGGCCCTCTAAACTCAGCCGCCAGTCAAATAATTAATTTATGCACTTTTTTGTCCAGAGCCGGACCCTGGTCGGTGGCACAGGGTGCAGACTGATTAAATCAGTAAGCTCCTATCTCCTTCTGTGACGATGAGAAAATGCCGACAAGAAATTTAAAACTCAGAATGGTCAACACTGAGATTCCTGGCCAACAGTAAATGCTGAGGCCTTAAAGTGAACTAGGTTACTCAAATATAACAAGTAACCTAGTTTGGTGAGTACAACAATACTGCATGTTAAAAAATTCTAACTAGTTCTTCAACTCTAAAATATAGTTTATGGTTTTCAATTTGCACGTTTTTATACAGTATCTTGCCCCAGGTACGGCGTCCTACTTTTGCCCATGTAACTATCACAATGAACATTAAGCACATAGACCAGAGGCACTCGGGTGGTTCAGAGGTTTAAGGCATTAACCCACCACTGCGCAGACCCAGCTGGCATCCCATCCAAGATGCATTTATGGCTGCACTCTTTGTCCTCTGAGCTATGCTCTGGAGCAGCGCACACTTAGAGGTTATCGAGTAAAAGTAGCTCGTTTAGAAATGCCTCTGCAAATGATACCCTTTTTTATCAGAGTTACACATTAAACACAGGCTTCTCCCAATTCAGTAAACTCACTTTTCACTCACTGTTCAAATGTCTGTCGCTGGTGTTGTGCAAAGAGACATTTTGGCGAAGACAGATGACGAACATTCTGGGCAACACATAATAAAGTAATTACAGTTCTCTTAGCACTGATGATGCAGGACTAATAAAAACAGAAATAGGCTGACGACCAAGTTATATGACAGCAAAAAACAAAAAACAGCAGCACAGTTGGAACCACAAACCACTTAAGTACACCAATAATCAGCTTTAGATCATTTATTATCAGTTTTCTCAAATTCAAAGCAGTGCTACTTTTTTATTTAGCCTTTTGCCCAAAGTCTAACCACATTAAAAACACACTAAAAACATTTTAGCCTGGTTTTCTAGTTCAATTAAATAATATTTTTTAGTTTTACTATACTGCTATACTAAAATTGGAGATATTTTCAAACGAAATATCCCATAATGAAACATCCCCTAATTTTGGTGAGTAGTATAGCTAAATCACTAAAAAAATAGGCTACATTTTTTATTTAACTGAACTAGAAAACCAGGCTTAAAATATAATAACAGCTTATAAATTACAGCTTAAAAACTTATGCTTAATAACATTAACATTTTAAAACTACAAAACCAATATGGATTACTTTTTTCTTTAAATAATTTTTTTGTCTATTTAATATTAAGAATATGAAACTAAAGTAAACCCTGGGACAGGGCTATGGTCATCTAAAGAACCCTTCAAGCTCTAATATCTGAAGTGCTCTCAGTGAGAAGGTGCACAACACGATGTGTTTATGTTGAGCTAAACGTGGAAAAAATAAAGCAAAAAAAAACAGCACTAGGGGCTAAAGCCACCATTATATTACATTACATTACATATTGCATGTTAGAGATATAGAATTGATCATTTCTTGATCATGAAAGATCCTTTTGGAACGGTGGCAGCCAAGAAGCCAATTGTTTGGAAAGAGAAAAGAGTGAAAAGGCTAAGATATGGCAACACTCAGCGGAAAAGAGTATTATGGGGTGACACATTTAAGTCTGAAATTTTTGGGCCAAGTTGTCGACTATATATGATCATTATGACATTG
The DNA here is from genome assembly GCA_034779995.1 of Parotocinclus haroldoi. Lineage (NCBI taxonomy): Eukaryota > Metazoa > Chordata > Actinopteri > Siluriformes > Loricariidae > Parotocinclus > Parotocinclus haroldoi. Next base: position 43,705 of record JAUZST010061197.1, read on the forward strand.
CTAAAAAACAAACAAATCTAATGTTGGACCAAGATTTTGTGTTATCAAGCTCTTAATATCTCATAATGAAATATCCCCTGGGCAGCACGGAGGCTCGGTGCCTCACAGCAAGAAGGTCCCGGGTTCAATCCCAGGGTGGAGCGACCTAGGTCCTCCCTGTGTCTGTGTGGGTTTACTCTGGGTACTCTGGTTTCCTCCTACAGTCCAAAAACATGGGTTAGGTTAATTGGTGTCTCTAAAGTGGCTCTAAGTGTGTGACTGTGTTCATGACAGAGTGTGTGTGTGTGTGCTTCCTATAATGGATTGGTGTCCCGTCTAGGGTTATTGCTGCTCTTGCACCCAGAATTGCTGGGTGGGCACAGGCTGGCATGTGACCCCGTGTAGATTAAGCGAAAGATAATGAATAAATGAATGAAGTATTTCCTAATTTTGTGAGCAGTGTATTTCTTCTAATACAGTACATGGCTTTAGCAGCAAGCAATACTTTTGTAAGTCATTCTTTAAATGAGTGACTGCCAAAAGGCTACACAGGCTGTTCAAAATGTTGATTAATAAATGGTTCTAAGCAAGAAACTGGATGGTATGCATATCCTCTGCATTGATAAAGCTGAATTTTCACCACGCAAGCCTTGGGGCTTTTATTTAATTAGCTCCTACATGTAAAACGTCCACATAACGATCTTGCTTGTGATCTTTTCGTACCATTGTCAGTAACTGCAGCAAATATTTGTGATGTGGGGATGTCTTTGGCCAGCCACTTTGTTTACAGTCCCTTAGCTGGGCTAGCTGACCTAGCACAGGTCAGAAATAAAAAGCCATTTGTTTTTGTTAGCCCTGCCTTACCAGACAGCCGTGCCACTGGACTGGACCTAAATAGCTTTTCGGTGAAGGAGACAGGGATTTTGGGGCATTTTTCACCTTCCACTGGGGGTTTGTTTAGCAATAATAATAATACATATAAGACATACTACTTTGTGTAGTCATTATAGTTATAGTTGTTTGGCCAAATATACAGAGCCATAATTTAGTGGACGTCTTCTCATTAAGATTTTATTTATTAATTCTCAATAAGAATACTCTACTCATCACTATCACATATCAAGTAACCATATTTCAAGAGAAATGTCTAGGAGCAACTATTGCTCAGTTCAAAAGTGCCAAAGCATTTAGCAGCACTCACTGCTGAGTTCCAAACTCCCTTTAAAAATGCACAGCAGATTAATTGTTAACCAGGAGCTTCACTGATTGGGTTTCCATGCCCAAGCAGCCACTCTCCACACTCATTAGTTCACTTTGCAATGTCAAGTTGAACATTTGACGTTTACCATTGTAGCAGTGGAAACACCATCAGGTGGTCTCCTTTGGGTTGAACAGATTCTAGAATATAGTATCAACAATCCTGGAGTGGTAATCGGGAGAATTCCCAGTGGGCCGCTTTACTTTTTCTGCTGCTAATATCCAGTTCATTTTAGCCCTAGACCACAGTCTTTGTTTGGAAGAGGGCAGCTACCATCTGAGGAAGATCACCCCTCTAACATGTAGCAGTGGGTTAAGTCAATATACTTTGCCTAATCCGGTTTCCTTGTCTTGACCATAAGAGTAAGTGAAAATGGAGACCAGGAGGAGGTGAAAATGCTAGGTTGGAGGGGAAAAAACAGGCATTGGAGGACCATGCTGATAAATGTATCAAGCTCACGGGCAATTTTTTTTTCAAGACAGATGGAAGTAGATTTGTGGCATCAGCCATTGGTCACCTACTATTAATAACTATTTAAAAAGTTGCTCTGCCTATAGAGGCCTACCCAAATCGCCAGTAAGAGATTCTAGTCCTTTCTGGAGGATTTACATCTTAAAAGGAAAATGTTAGATTTCCCATACATTTGTGTGACTCAGACTCAGCTACACATCCTTCCATGTGACTTGGATGACCTATATTCGGCCCAAAATGAGGCTTAGTTTTGACCATACACTTTCCATTTCTGTGCAGAAGTACAACCGTAGCGGGACGGTACGCAGAAGTTTCTGTTCTATGATTCTGCTAGCTCTTTAAATCAGCGTGGACGTTGGCAATCAGCGCACAGACTTGAGCGAACCTTTCTCCGCTTAAGGAGTGAATCATTAATTGTACTGCATAAAATGTCAACCATGTCTACCCAAATCAACGCTAATCAAGCTAATCATTATATGCTTGTACTTTTAATATTTATGGTTTTTTTTTTTTTTAAATCACATTTTACAAACTTACTTGATTATGTTCCCTTGGCTTATTTTAACTTTTAAGCGGGTAATATTTCAGAAAAATATTGCTATATTTACTCATGTTATAAGTTTTGGGTACTTTACACACCACTGGCAACTTTTGCCATGTCAAAAAAAAAAAAAAAAAAGACTTTACATTTTTGTACTTCTGAGATTGGATTAGGAAGTCCCTCTGAGCTTTGATATTCTTCCCTCCTCCAGGACACCTGATTCATCAAGCATCTCATCAAGCAATTATCCAGCTTTTCATGAGTCAGCTGTGTTGGAGGAGAGAAAACCCAAACGACTTGCAGTTAAAATGCAGTTAAATGATACATTTGATCTGGGACTAAGAAGCCGCTGAGACATAGCAGATTCTCTTTTAACATTAGTCACCCTGGAGAGTCCATTACATAGTTCATTAATCTTATTTTATTGAGATTCTTAGTAAAAAATGATTGAGTTAGCTGTGTGATGTGGTTGCGACATCTGTTATTAGACATAAGAAAGACCTCTGTTTTACCTGGCATGTGAACTAGAACTGATTGCAGCCAAACAATAAAACCACTAAAACAGCAACAGCAATAACTGGAATGGCTCATTAAAAGTGGAAAATTATTGAATGTTTGAAGAGGAAAACAGAAAAGAGCTTTTGGATTGTTATTACTTTTAGGACCTTAAGCACTTAAGTTCTTGCCTTCAAATACAACCCCAAATCAGAAAAAGTTGGGACGGCTGGAGAAATGTTGACTTTTATTGCGTTCCAGACAATGAGAAAGCAAAATAGTTCATGCTTTTTTTGTAAATAAACATCCACGCATGCCTGCAAGAGAGTCCAGAAAAGTTGAGATGAAACAATTTCAGGCTTGTAATGAGGTAAAAAAGTACATAATTATGTGATGAAAACAGTTTTTTTTATCATGATTTGGTACAAAAGCTGTATCCACATAAAACTGTATTCCACGGTTTATCTTTGAGAAATAAAAGTGGCAAGAGGATTCACAAATACCACTTACGTCATTTACTGTGTAAAAGAAAAGCCTTATGTTAACCATGTCCGGAAGTGACGTCAACTTTCCTGGGCTCTGGGGAATCTGCTATGGACCATCACAATGTGGATTGTGGTCAGATGACCCATTCTAGAGCTTTTATTCAAGAAATTGACTTTATGGCCAAAGAAGAAATGCAAGACTGGATATTTATTAACAAATGAATTATATTATATATGCATGAAGCAAAAGTAAACAGCTGCTGCATATAGAGTTAAATAACAATGCACTTTCCTATAATCATGCCATGACAAAACGAGTTTGTAACTGAAAAAATACCCAGCTTCAAATAAGCCCATATGGTTCAAAATAAAAAAGAAATGCTAATTTAAACTGTAATTTACCTAATAATTGTATACGCATATTAGCCCTAACCAGATTTATACTTTATTTTCATGGAGAGAAAAATAAGTCCATCTGTTGCGTAGGCAGCTTTTATAGCACCTTCTGTTTTAGGTATAAGAAACACAGTATGTATACTTATTTACTGAAATAGATTATATATAAAGATTTAAATCTCAACCACTAAGGGTAAATTAGTTTACAATTCATAAGGGGGGGGGGGATTTATTACAGGTATGCGCCTTTAACAACCATCTGACCAATGTCTGAAGCCTCTTAACAATTATCATAACTTATTTTTTTTAAACAGGAAGTAAAAATACGTCTTCGTAACAAGCATTCATAGACGTGACTGTACTTATTGGAATTGCAAAGCTAATCCACTAGAGGGCGCTGCTATCCGTGTAATAAACAGTAATTAACTAAATAATAAGGCATCAAGAAGGAGTGTTGGAATCGAATGAAACATGGACGTTTATTGGTTGAAACCGGACCACTGAAAGGAGGCTCTGGTACCCTGTTTCGCCACCACTAGCCTGGATACAAGATGAGACTGGGTATACAAGTTGTGTATCCAAGCTTGTCCATAGATATTATTGTAGATCCTGCACACCTGTAGGTTGCTTGATTTTTGAGTAATCTGGCCACCGGGCAGAAGTGTTGGCGTTTCTGGGAACGGCATTCCTGGGAAACCCTTGCTGTGTGTGAGAGAGCATTATCCTGCTATAAGAGGTAACACATGGCCTGAGCATGTTCTGCACATATTGCTGCTTTGTTAGTGTCCCTCATATCAATAATAGGGGTGATCAACTGTCCCACTGTCAAATGCAATGCAACGTTTCTCCAGATCAGCACCCCAGTGGTTGGGGTAATTTGCCGCACCACAGCAAAGTCAGCCTCACCCGACCGTCATCAGACCCCACACAGAAGCTGGATTTGTCACTAAAGACAGTCCCATAGCAGTCCAGGACGCCTACCAGGCACTGTGACAACAAATTTCCTTCTGCTCTTGACCTGGAAATTGTCTTTATAAACAGGACATGCAGTACTTCATGCTTTGGAAATACACTCTGGAGATCTCCGGAACGTCTTTTGAACGTATTTGGCTTACTGGTTAAGTGAAACGGCATCAAAAAGTCACATCCTGGTTCCTTATATTTAGGTAAACATACAATTGGATCCTGGGTACCTAAATTATTCCAAAAACCTACTATGTTCCAATTATTAAAGGGAAACGGCTTGTTCATTACGTTCTGTAAATATAACTCAGCTGGTCAGGATTTCTACAGCCATTCTTTATTATATTAAATCGTCTCTGAATTAAGAGAATGAGTAGTTTCCTTTTGTTAAGCCTCGTTCACTTTGTTCACACACTCGAAGTTGTTTCTCTGACCTTTTCCGGGAATTGCTGAGATCCGAGACGGTGCTTCACTGGAAATGAGAAAGTGTAAACGGTTATCGATTTCACCCTCATGTTTTTGATCAACCTCAACCTGTTGCCAGCGTTCACCAGATAGCTCCTCAACACTCATCAGCTACGCACATACACACCTATACACACACACCTGCTCTAGCATCAGCTTCTCTATCTCACAAACAAACACACACACACACACACACACGCGAAGCCCCAAAGGCTTGGCTTGGTGAACAGACATTAATCACATTGTGCTTTACACCTCCGCTGAGAAAACCCACTTCATCTTTCACCAAATGGTATCAATATGAGCTTAATATCACACTTAGTAATTTTTTTTTGCAAGGATCTGCATTCATTCGAATTATGGCTCATGTTATGCTGAAATTCTCATGACAGTTTACATTAGTGGTGCTCACAGGCTCTTTATTGCGCTTGAGATTAGCTCTTGCCGGCAGTAGAGCATGACCTTTAATATCCGTGCCAGACATCTAACACCAGACGGTTCTACAGAGGCCAGGACATCCTACGAGATGTAAAAGGTACCTGTGGGTATAATTGTATTTTATAAAATAGATACACGAAGTTCAATAGCTCTTCCTATCTAACGTCAATAGTCTAGCACTGCTTTTTATTTATTAGGTACACCAATCATACAGGTACACTTGAGTTACCATTTATTCTTTCATTCATTTAATTGTTATTATATAACAATGTTTGCTTCTATGTTTGTTACTGCCTCACCAGGGCTTCCACTATCTGAGTTTCAAAGTTAGTTCAGGATTATGGGGTGATTTAAGTCAAAGCAGGTTTACAACATTATATTATCTTAAAAGGCCAATCCCAAATTAAGCAAGCCTAGCCTAGGCGAGGAAAGTGGCGAGGAAAAACTCCCTTAAAGGCCAGAGCTGAGACTGCACATGTATGGGACTATATATATATATATATATATATATAT
>JAUZST010061198.1:0-23173 GCA_034779995.1 Parotocinclus haroldoi
ACACACACACACACACACACACACACACACACACACACACACACACACACACACACACACACACAAACACACGTGCATGTATATGCATGCCTAACTTTTAGGATTTTTTATGCTGACTTGTGTCATAGTGTATAAATAGTTTATTGTCACCACAACTGCAATTCAATAAAAAGAATACAGTTATTTACAAATATTTATATATATAACGTAACTATATATAGTGGACTAACCACAAATGAGAAAATATTATGCTTTTAATTGTTTTAATGGATGATTGGTCAAGAAAAAAAAGAAGGGGGTTAATCTTAATGTGGCTGTTTCTGTTGTGACAGGTTGTGGGAGAAGAAGCAATTAAATGTAATTACATGCAACATAAACCTAGTCTCTATAAATAGATGTATCTGAGATAAGTTGCGAAATTAAAATAGAAAGAAATGCCATTTGTCTGTTTTTCAAATTTACAGTTTGTCTACGAATAAGAGTAACATTTAAAGCTCCCAAATATTATCGTCATTAATATTTGGAATAAAAACAATGACAGACTTGCAGACAGACACACAGAAAGACAGACAGATAGGCACACACAAAAACGGTTGTTAGTAAAATACCTTTCTGGCCTGAACCAGTGTCAGGATGCAGTCATAAATCTAACAGTGCTCAGGCGACAAGTCAACACATCTGTTTAGTTAAGGTTATTGAAGAAGCAAATGGCCCTGGAATTGTCTAAACGGACTGCCCTACAAGACTTGATGACACTCTTGCCTAAAAAGATGAATTAATTCATCCAAGCTGTGAATATCTTATAAGAGGTTCTTATAAGTGGGTAGTAATTAAGGATAGACATTTAACCATTGTTATTCAAATCAACACATCTTTAGTACCTATGCCAAACCAGCCTCTTCTGAAATACATACAACACACCAGAATTAGCTGATTGCTGGTTTAAACTGGTTTCTGCCAGACAGTGCTAATCTAATGCGGTGTCCCAGCTCGTCCCATAAATGCTTGATTGGTGATATATCTGACGGGTAGGCTAAGGAAGTGTTGCAATCTGACAGAGATATTCCTGTGAAACCCTTGCTGTAGGTGGGCAAGCATTATTCTGATGCAAGTTAAAAGCTGTACCATGGGAGGCAACACGTGTGTCCCTTGTATCTCTATTAGGGGTGACCAACTGGCTCCTCAGACCCTCACATCGTTTGTCGGGGAAGTGTGTCATCGACAGTGAAGGCAGGACTAAACCCCTCACTATGAGGGACCCACAGTTTAACCTGACTGTCATTAGATCTCAAACAAAATAGATTTCTTACATTTACAGCATTTATCTAACACTCTTACCCAGAGTGACTTACAATTGATACAGTCCAATCATGGTTTAAGAGCCTTGCTCAAGGTGGGGATTGAACCCTGAACCTTCTGATCCATAGTCCAGTATCTTATCCACTAGGCCACCACAATCTATAGATTTCTCATTCACGATACCAATGCAAATGGCACCAAGGCGATGGATGATGGCTGTCAATGGCAAGACATACAGAGGGCTCTGTTTATTTTTACTAAGCACCTGGAATGGTCCTGGCAGAGACAAATGTGTGAAGTGAAGGTGCCACCTGTGTCTGGATGGTGGAAAAATAAACTGTGGGAGCTGATTATGCTTGTCGGTTGTAACGATATGTGGTAGGACACAGTAGTATGCCGGACCGAGGAATCCCACGGCGTACAATAATAATGTGGAAATAATATATAACTAAATTCAAATGGGGAAAAGGGAGCGAAAGGCTCTCTAACGCATGAAAACTTAAAAGGTGAAAAGGGCATGCCGCTAAGTTGCATCCAAAAAAGAGAGGCAAATCGAGAGGCACAGAGGCGTTTCCGGACCGCCAGAGGGCGAGCGTGAGCTAGAGCGTGCAGTAGCGCATAAATAAGGGGAGCCAGGGCGCGTCTCAAACGGAGGTGCCCAGCCAGCCGAAGCAAGGCTCGATGAGAGCTGGGCTGGAACGGAACAGGGAAACTTGGATCTTTCCCTAAAAAGGCTAAATACCTCCGAGGTTTCCCTCGTACACATTTAAACGTCCCCGGATGTTACCAACTGAACATAAAGATAGAACTAACGAGCGGCGAATCGAGGCGTTTGCGCACCGGTGGTCGGACGCGCAGCGAGTTCAATGACCTGGCAGCGAACAAAGCTAAAACTCCCCCTTAAATAGGGAAAGAAGCAGGTGTTCGCCATCAGGTCATAAATTAAAAGCTAAAAATAAACCGCCTCACCGCACACAGTGCTTTGTTGTCCACCATCCAGACACAGGAGGCACCTTCACTACCTACCCCTGTTTCTGACCGGACCATTTCCAGGCATTTAGCAGAACCCATCAGGTGTCCACCCACAGCCCACTGTCACTTACACAGCCACTTATAAAGACTTACACACATTAATACATCATTTCCTGTGTCTGTTTACTGACCAATCAACAGATGTTTTTGAGTAAATATTTCAGAATGATTTATTTATGAGCTTGGTTTCCTTCTACTACATAACTAACGATAACTGATGGTATTTTAATATGTTGTTTGGCATTATATGTGAAGTTCAGCAACCCCCTTGGGAACCTGAAGAGGAATCTTATGGATGGGAAAGTATGTGAAAGTGGAGCCACTTACAGGAAGATAATAGGTCTGGTGTAAGGGTCATTCTGGTTCTAACGATCGCTGGTCACTTAAGCTAGTCATTTAGCAACCAAAGCAGGTGAGATAATGGATGTTTTCTTTCATTTATGTCTTGCCTTGTCTTTTCGTATGCTCATGTTTATCTTTCTGATATTTGTCTTTAGACTTTCCTTTCGATTCTCTCGGGGTCTATCTGCTGTTATTTTATTTAGGTAAAGTCAAAGTCAAATTTATTTCTATAGCACTTTTTACAACAGTGCATTGTTTCAAAGCAGCTTTACAATCTTAAAAGGCCTCCAGAATAAAGAAGGAAGAAACCTTGGGAGGACCAAGACCCAAAAAGGGACCCATCCTCCATGGGTGGTTTAGACGTTAATTGAATAATTAAGCTGAAGGAATAGTAATATTAAGTAAATAATACAATTTAAAACAATAATAAAACTAATAATAAAATTCTAAATAAAAAATAAAGTTAATGCGGCACATTGTCTCCTAATAACTAAACAACACACAAATGCTACTCTGTTTACTTGAAATAATGCAAGGAAACTCACTTATACTCAATACTAAATACTTACTAAATAAAATTAGTTATTATATATACACCAATGTTTTATATTTTATGGTATTATATTATGCATTTTACGATATTATATATAACATTGTATTCGGTTATATTGTCCATATGCATTATATTTTATTTATTAATATTCTTGATTACAGTAATTATGCTATTTAGCTTGTGTTTTTAAACTATTATTTTAAATGCATTATTTAGGTAACTTATTTTAATATGTAATTGATTTAAATTTGTACAGTATATACAAGGGCATTTCTGGACTACTTGTCATACTGGGGTGTGCACCCAGAATTTAGAGAGCACAGCTGTACCCCTCTATTTGCCAATAAATCATTGGGGCAGAACTGGGCATACAAATAAGCCTAAATATACATTAACTAAAATAAATGTTTTCTAATGTTGTCCAGTTTTGGTAAGTCTATGTAAATTGTAGCCACACGTGCCTGTTCTTAGCTGAAAGGAGTGAGGAAAGTGTGCTCTTTTGGTGCCTTGTTGTGTATTCAGAGGTACTCTTCTTGGTTATAATGAGTCGCTTGTGTTAAATTGTTTGAGTTACTGTTGTCCTTCTATCAGCTTGAACCAGTCTAACCATTCTCCTCTGACCTCTAGAGTAAACAGAACATTTTTGCTTGGACAACCCTCACTGGATATTTTGTCTTTTTCATAAAAAATAGCAGCAGAAAATAGAGGTAGATCAGCAGTTTCTGAAATAATCAGGCTAGCCTGTGCACCAACAACCATGGCACGTTAAGTCACTTATATAACCTTTCTCTTGCATTGTGATGCTCAGTGTGATCTTCAGCAGGTCATCTTGTCCATGTTTACGTGTATAAATCCCTTACTAATTCTTTTTTGCATAATGACACACAGAAAGAGAGAGAGAGAGAGAGAGAGAGAGAGAGAGCCCAGGGAGCAACTAAGAGGAAAACCTGAGCTCCGCATTCTCCAGAATGGCGCCACAGTAACTTTAGCAGCCATGCCTGTTGTGATGTGGCAGACACGGCTGACAGATAAAAGCAGTAAGTGTGTTCCTTTAAAAAGTCTGGACTACAGGCACCACCCTTTACTCAACCTCAACGTAGATATATTAGATATATTTCAAAATAATATAGATCTCATATATTATATATAATTATATATATATTCAAAATAATACTAAAGTTCTATAATATAGAACTTTATTCTGCTTAAAAGACAGCGACATGGCTATCTTCTGGGCAGGGCAGAGCTGTGTTTATTCCTTCAGGAAGTGAAGACGGATGGAGCTACAACAAATCCTTTACTGTTTCCTGCCCAGGTGAGCTGCTAACGAGCTCAAACTTTTAACACTTTCAAAGCCAATGACATGAAAGCTGTCACAGGCCTGCCTCACTCGACGTGTGATTTTGAGATTTCTGGACACATATAGAACATTTCCTCACTCCCCCCTCCCCCAAGCATTGTGATACAATAATGGGCATTTCCACTCTAAGAAGAAGTCTTTGGGTCCGGGTATAAACCTTTGTTTAGGATGTTACATTGTTTACAGATAGGTAGCTCCCAAAGTGGATGGTGAAGAGGAAAAGATGTGATTGTTATGACTGCATCTCAGACAAAATAATTTCACTGTTCCGGTCTCTTGGAATTTAAAGTGTGTTCAGGTTAAGATTCATGCCTTCCTTTTTTTTAAAGCCAGCATGATAGTTAGACAAAAACACCACATAAATATAGGCCTAAACCATTTATTATGTTGTGCTCATTGTTACAGTTTGGGCACCTCAGTTCAAAGGACAAGGTTTGTTGATATGTTTAAATGAATGAGTTTAGAATGTCTGCATGCAACAGACTTAAAGATTTCATATTTCTGCATAGCTGGTGTATATATATATATATAACTGTATGTATATGTATATATAACTGTATGTATATGTATATATAACTGTATATACAACTATAAGGCAATTATCATTTTTTAAAATTTCATAGATGTGAATTAAAGATTAACACTGGTGTGTGGTCATGTTTTCATGCTTTTAAATTTGATTGAGTTTAGCTGGTACTCATTAGGAAAACATATTTTACCTCATAAGCAGGCTACATGTACTAAAAGCAAAACAGTAATAACAAGCCAACGTGATTTTGGGAAGAGTTTGGCTTAAGTCAAGTCACTTTTTTAAAAAACTGAGCACTGTCTCCAGGCAGCTTTACCAATCTAGGCCCAACAGTGGCAAAGAAAAACTGCCCAAATGTGATAAGGAAAAGACTTTGTGAGGACCAAGACTCAAAAAGGGACCCAACCTCCTGGCGGTCTAGATATTATATTTAAGATTAAATAAATTGCCTAAAAATGAATGTATTATAACAGCTTAAACATACAGGTACACCATTGTATGGCGTTAAGTATGTAGCTACGCTAAAACATGTCAAAGATTAAACCATACAAATATACTGCTCATAAAAAAAATTGTGGTTATTCTATTTAATTTCATCATATCCCCTTATTTTTGTGAGGAGCATAAATCTGTGTATGTGTAGGTCTTATCATGATACTAGTGTGTCCAAAATGTTTCATTTTGGGAATTTGGCTGGACCCCACGAAAAAAACTTTAACTAAAAATGTAGCGCTTAATTAAATAGGACAGAAACGTTTTTAAAGGTTAAAGTTATGGTGTGTGCGCATCTGTGTAAAACTCACCACATTCTGTTTCAGCTTGCTATAAACCTATTCTAGTCGAGTAGGCAGATCTCGGTCATGTAACCGCTACCGTGCACTACTGAGAAGCAAAGAAAGTGTAGTTAAAAAACAGTGTTTCTGAAAACCAAACTAAAATGTCTCCCTCAAAACAAGTCACAATCAACCCCATAATTGAATGTTTTTCATTCTGGAAAATGTCTGGATAGTGAATATTCACTGATTTTCACTGATCATTGAAAACATTAAAATAATAAACAGCCCAAATATCAAATAATGTCAGCAATCGCTTTAAAACAGCACGGCTCTGTGTTAGGTGATTTTAGGGAACATTAGATGGGGGTGATGGGTAACGTTTGATGGTAAACAGGAGAGTCCAGGTTTTTTCATGGACATAACAATTACTGCTAGGGGGACGTAGCCCAACCCTGCACCCCATGAATCTGGCCATGTCTGAGTTTGTTTTGAGATGCCTGGTGAAATCCAACATTGCTGATTTGCATCATTAATTCTGACGCTGCAGGTATTGCATGGTTGTTTGCTTGCTCTTCCAATAGCGTCCTGATGATCTGGCAACCCCAAGGTCTATTCTGGGCAAAGTGCACACAGGAGTGGTTTGGGTGGGGTGGGGTGAGGTGTGTGGGTATGTGTGTGTGTGTGTGTGTGGTTGGAGGGGTGGTAGCCTGCACCACTACAAACTAGAAGTTTTGCTTTATTATAGTGGAGTGAGAGTCAGGATCAGGGAGCAAGCCCAAATAAGTAAGTGCACTTTAGAAACAAGCCCCAAATAATCGCCTAGAATAAATGGACTTGGCAACTGTGGCCATCGGTGAGTTGGACTCAGTTCATTTCATTTTTTTCATTAAACAACAACTAAAGACTCACCTCTTTAATCAGCACTTAAGGCTGAAAGTGCACTTACATATTTAATCAAATTTAAAAAACAGGAGACTTGCAAAAGTCCTAACAGGATCGTGTTTTTGAGATATTGCTTCCTTGTACTAGTTCATTTGTACTTAAAAATAATGTAAAGCACTTTTGCAACACATTCTGGTGTAATGTAAATTCCTGCCATGTGCCTGCATTTTAAGCTGCCTTATAGTGTATCTTCTCAAGCACTAAATGCTACAGTACAATGCAAACACCCATTGCCTTCTAATTTAACGCTGCATAAAATACATTTTTAAAAATGTAAACAGAAGTTAGGACCATTTTTAACATCATCTACTTCACCTCCTACCCTTGGATGTAATTCCTTACTGAAAGTCAGTGGTTTATAGAGTGGGTTAGGAGATGAGAGTAATCCATACATTTATTTGGGCAGAGGTAGTTTGGATAGCAGGGGCTCAACTGTACTTGACGTTTATGTTCCTAAAACAGACAGGATAATTTTTTATACAATACGTACTGCTTGCCTGTGCTTTGTTGTTGCTGTTGTTCTCATTGGCAATCTCATCCAGAGTCTCCACTGAGGTCTTGGTTGAAATCGAGGGCTCTCCATCATTCAGATCCACAATGGTAATCTCAGATGGTTTCTCAACAGCAGCAACAGTGACCTGAGTTTCAGCTGGAATTTCTTTAGGCTTTTGATCAGCTTCAGTTGGGGCTGTACAGAGAGATCAGATCAACCGAGCTAAGTTAAATACTAAAGCTGTAAGGTTTACTACATTGTACTCAAGAGTTATTCTCCAGTGTCCATGACATTGCGAACCTGAGCCAGCACGGTTCATCAAGCATCCGATCATTGTCTGTTTACACACACTAGAGAGACACCACTTAACCTAACATGAATGTCTTTGGACTGTGGGGGAAACTGGAGTACACAGAGTAAACCAACATGGACATGGGCAAACTCCACACATATAGGACCCAGACCACTCCATCTGGGATTGAACCCAGGACCTTCTTGCAGTGAGGCGCCACTACTGCCCACCAAGCCACCGTGCTGCATATTTAGTTTCACACATGAAATTAAATTGAATTTTATGAATACTGACTTACTTTTAATTAACAACGTCTGAACGTAGGAGCTACGTCATTGTTTAGGTTTCTGCACAGACACTATTAAGACATGGACACAAGCAGAGATTTGAAATGGAAATGTTTATACTTTGCTTAAGACTACAAATGTTTATACACCTAGAAGTGCCGAGCACCAGTCATGTGACTGCTGTCTTTCCTACTAGTATAGTAGTAAAAGTATAGTAATAGAAAATTTGAGTAAAAGCAAGCCAATTTTGGGAACCTATTTTAGGTGAAACCAGGGAACAAGATTAAGTTCTTGTCTGGGCATATTTAAAGGAAAACAAGCAGTACTATATACTGTATAAAACAATGGGCAGTTTACGATACAGAAAAATGTAATTTCATTGAAATGATTAGTTTGTCCATAGCAAGTTTATCCTCAGTGTGACACAGTCATAGGTTTCCACCTCCCCAAAAATAAATTCAGAAAGGAATTGCTTGCCAAAGTCGATTGATAACTTTTCTGGCTTGTACAGGACCCTGATCCTGGCTCCATCACGTATTTGGAGATTAATTGGAATGAAAAGTCAGTTGTCAACCCCCAAAAAACTTCTAGTCGAAAGATTTCTCAGAAATATGGGGCTGATGTAGCAGCAAACAGTTTATGAAACTAGTGCCCATGTTTGTAGATGTCATTTTTGGATGTCCACAAACTTTTGGGTATTCATTGCAAAAAAACATTTGGATGTTGGACATTAAACTGGCTGACCCAGTGAATTTGGAGTACTTTGTAAAATGCAAAATAAGTCTAAATTCAATATCATTTCATCTTTCAATACTTGCTAAGCTGTCATTTGTTGCATTGCATAAATTACTGGTGTACCATTAACAGAAGCTGCTAGACGAAACCTTACACTTATGCCACATCCTGTTAAATGGTCAACAGAACAGGCTTCAGAATAACAGGTCTAATTACTACTCACAAGCCGTTACTGGACATAGTAATTAAATAATATAATTTATTTTGTATATACTAAGAAGTCTTGAGATAGCACATTGAGAATGTGAAGATAAAATATATCGAGCCAAGTAGGTTTACATAATTCTCTATGTGTAAACAACATAAATTAAGAGTAAAACACTAACACAAAGACAACACAAAGTGAGCAATACAATAAATAAACAGGACACGTACAGTTCATTTCTGAAAAGGGTAATCCTTAGCTAATCCTTAATCCTTAAGCAAAGGCATAAGTGTACCCTGTGCGGCACACCAGTCCATCGTGGTGCCAGCAGAGATTGCTCTTGCAGTATCAGGGATGATCCCCTGGCAGGCTTTTCCCCAAAACACAGCCAATAGGATCAGACTGCCGTGTCAATTACAGATTTAAAGTGCTTAAAAGGTAATAGAGTGGAACCTTGAATGATAACGGCTCTTCACTAGAACAATATGTATATCAAATGGGCCATTAAAATGATCTTTTTTCCTAATTTAAACAGCAATTCTGACTTAGAACCCTAAAAAAACACATAAATGGTAAATAAGGTGCAATCTTGCACATAATCCAGTCCAGTCAGTGGCGATAGTGTTCCAGTATGGTATGCCAAAAAGCATAGAACCCAAAAGCTGAAGATGAAACAGGGTGTGATTATAAGGATATTATGTATAAGTGTGTTATATTAATATATTAAGAATATGTAAATTATATCAGTCTACAGGTGCTATTTCAAACACCCCCTCAGTCATGATAGTGATGTCCGACTGATAAGACTTGCCAAAACTGTGTTCGCCTCGGTGGACTTAAACTTTCCCTTTATATTTCATGTCCTTATTTGATTTTATTCACTGCTTTACGTTCCTTTAATTGATTTGTACCTATTATATAATTAATTACATACAAAAAAAATCCCATTCACGGGTTTTCATTGGTATCTATGACACATTTAAGTTTGATTTAAGTTTCCTGTGAAAACACCCTTTATTTGATCTGCTTGCAAATCAAATAAACCACATATTTGCATAAACCATCACTATTATTTCAAAGATCTGTTTTACGGAACGGAATGCAGCCATTTAACACCACATGCAGTACCTGTATAAACTGTATTGCAACGTTCACTCCTCCCATCTTCCAAATAAAGGAATACCAACATCAACCCCCGTAAAATCATGGCCCTCATTTTACCAAACCACAAACATTCACTTTCCCAAAGGTATTACACAAACCCATTACAGCTGGCGTCAGTCCATGACACACCCACTGCTTTGTTCTGCTTGTTCATCTTATTATTTCTTTTTTTTTACCACTGACTCACTTCCACCATAATTGTTAATAACATGACTGAAACAGGTTAACATGTGTGTGTAGCTCTGATTAGTGAGTGCGGTGAAACCTCTAGGGGGTTAATACAGGAGATACAGCTGGTCCTGGTGGGAAAACAGTGACACGCCGTAATTAGCTGTGACCCCGTGATAGGTTGTAGCATTTGACTCATGGTAACTCGTTCATGGGTTAAGTGCAATGGATGCCTTTGTTGTTTTTAATCTTGTGTTTCCCAAAGTTCACACAACCCAAGTGAAACAGAATAGATGAAACATGTGTTATTGCCTTGACATGGCTAGTAATTTGTTTTGGTATTGACCGTTTGAGAAGGTCCTGCAGATGTTGCAGAGTGGAACTGAGGAGTAACGATAACCAATTTGTACTAGCTTTTTTATATTGTAATTGCAGATGGGTTATATTTATTTGGACATTAATTGTTTTGGCTTCTGATGTTCTACCCATTGGTGTTTTATGACTGTAGAAACCACAAGGCAGCCTTCAAGTTTAAGGAACTATGAAATGCGAAGTGTGGAAGTGAAGAATTAGCACGACATAACCTCAATGCTGCACAGTCTTTTCTGTACGCACCAAGCACCGAAGGGCTAAAAAGAGCTTGAAATCGTCGTTTTCCGTTTCTGAGCAGCAGCATTTCACCAGTTTCTCCTTCCTGATGTAGTTAGCTTCGAATCTGTACCCACTATTATAATGAAACACAAACTTAACTGACTGTGCGTAAGCTAACGGTAGTCATCAATAGTCATCATCATAAGTTGAATGTAAATATTCAAGGTCAACATTAAACATTATCTACATTTAATGTTCATTTAGGGGTATAGAATGTAAGTCATTGGCCTAATGGTTTCCATTAAATCAACAAATTCAACAGTTTGCTGGCTTAATGGTTTTTAATAAATATTCTCCCTTCTTAATTCATGGGTCCCATCAGTGGCCTATTATTTTTCTTGAAACATTCTCACATACGTTTTTGATATTCAAGTAATTTGCCTACTGGTTTCAAATAAACATTTACAATCAGAATTGAATGGCATAGTAATTAGCTTTATGGTTCAAGAATAAACATTTTCCCATTACAATTTTAAAGACTGGTCACTGGCCCAATGGCTCCCTGTAAACATTTCCCCATTACAATTTAAAAGTCCAGTTATTGGTCTAATGACATTCACTGAACTTTGGTCTATCAAAATGAATGCTGCAGTTACTGCTGTAATGGCTTCCCCATTAGAAATAAAGGGTACGACAATCTGTCCCATCAGAATTTAACAGGTCACTTACATTTTACAATTTAATAATTGGCTCAATAATTTCCATTCTCAAGCATTCTCCTGCCGCAGTTCATAAGTCCTGTGCTCAAATGGTTCCCAATACAGAATGTCCAGTCAAAATTTGACAGTTCGGTCACTGGCCTAATGGTTTCCATTAAAGAGAGTCCCATCAGAATTTAACAGTGTAATTAACTGCCTCAAAGTTTCCTATGAACACGATTTCAATAGAATTTAAGGCTGCAGTCAATAGCTTAATGGTTTCATTTAAACATCCTTCCTTCACATTTAAACAGACATTAATTCAGACATAATGAATACGAAATCACAATTTCAGGCTTCGATCCCTGGCCGTGTGGCTTCCATGAAATACTGTGCCATCACAATGTAACTGTAAATAAGTTTAAAAGAAAATCAGTTTCACCAGTAAAACCTGGCTAATACCACAGTGCCGCCAATCAGAAACCATCATACTCCTACAGGACATCCGACTCATAATAAACCAATATGATACCAAAGCTATCCAATATAAAATGTAACATTTTTGTATTTTGTAAGCATCTATAAGATCCTCTAATTCAGCATGACTTTAGTTGGGATATAAGTTAATGGTTAAGGGTAGAGCCTTAATCATCATCATATAATATAGTTGATGGAAGGAATGTAAGAAATATACAGTCACATGGCAGCACACAACCTTACCTAGACGGCAATTCACAGTCAAATTCAAATACTGGTCACGACCAACACTACCTGCTGCAGCACTGTGATTATTTATAACCCAGAGTCAGACGTGATAAAAAGCAATGTGCCATACCTTTTTCTCCATCAGGCTTCTCTGCTGTCTGATTCGCTCCGTTAACAGCAGCTGGTGCTTGCATGTCTGTGGATGCATACAAATGTTATTTCCTAAAGTGTTTATGTTAAAAATGTTTAAGGCAATGGAGTACCATTCTTCAAGCTATTCTGTGCTACAGGGTTGTTAGTGAGGGTCTGGAAGCTCGCCCAGAATACACTGGGTACAAGCAAAGGTAGTTAGGTGCCAGTTCATCACAGCGACCCATAAATGGACCTCACAACCTTCACTTTGCAAGATGTGTCATGTTTTGTCTGGTCAACTTCATTTCATTTGTTAAAAAACATATATTACTCCTTTTGAGGTCCTTAAAAACACTTAAAGCGACAGTAACGCGCTTACCACTTTGTAATGTCGTCGTTCCTTCTCATAACACTTAAAATGCTATTGCCATTGAGAAGATCAAGCAATTAAGTCTTCTAGCTGATATTTTGTTCCATTTGTCATGCAAACATACTGTATGCACACTTACTATGTGCAACAGAATGGGGTCTTCATTGTCCTATTTTCTCAATATATTCATTATTGGTGAGTACAAACTGCAATCAGGCCAGTCCTGTACCCGCATCCATTTCTTCTGCAATTTTGTAATGTATGCAACATATGGTTATGCGTTGTCAAGTTGAAAGAATTATGGAATTCCCTGGAAAAATACAAGTCTTCAAGGCAGATTACATTGATCCGAGACTTCAATGTACTTATCTGCATTAATGCTGCCGTCATAAAACTGAAAACGACTTTTGTCAAGGGCACTGACATAACCTCATACCACGGCACCAGAAGTTTTTGTTCTTAATGCTGATTAAATCTGGATAGTCCTTTTTATCGTTAGTCTAGAGCACATTTGTTCCAAAAATAATACTGATTTGTCTGACCACAATACATCCTTGATGCCTCACAGCCCAGAGTAGTCAATGCAGCTTCTAATCATGATTAACATAAGCTTTTTTTTAATACAGTATCATTTCAAATGGCATTTACTAATGTAACTCTGTATTGTTTGGTTTGACACAGGTTTGATAAAGTAATATCTTGCCCATGTATTTCTATTAGTTATTTATGAATGACAGGGCTTGCGAGTCTTCAGTTTAGGCGTGCGCCCCTGCCCCTACGCAATAAAATTCCTTCAGATTCTTTAAATCGTTTAATGACATTATAAATAAATACGCAAATTCCTTCCAATATTTTTTCAACATTCTAACATTTGTTGATACCAATCACCTATTGACATCACCTGTTTGAAATCACATTTACAATTATTTATTCTTTTCACCTCTTTACTAACCCCAAATTGTCACTCTCCCAGCTTTTTTTAAATGAATGCATTAAACAAATGCATATTAACAAATTAGGTCGACCAGACAAAGCAACATATCTTGGGTTTATACCATCTGCAATAAAATACAAGTAAAATATATGTAAGAAACAACGTTTTGCCTGTGTTTTGTTTTATCTTTTTTTTTTTGATTTCCTCCCAATTGTATCGGATTTGGGATTGTAGCTTAAATGATCTATTTATACTTGTGATTTCTTAAAGCTGTATTGTAACACGTCCTTCGATCATTATAAATGATGCTGTATTTTTATTTTATTTTGAACATTAAAGGCAGTGGGTAAGGTTATGACAGAGGTATATTGTGTTTGTTTAGTGGTCAGACTTTGCAACCTTAAACTTGCAATACTGCCGTTTCCTGCATTAGGACATTAAAAAGGCTGGGATTTGTACTGCGTTGTACAATGGAGCTGTACCAAATTTGTCTGTAGATCTACAGAAAGAAAAATAAAGTTGAAAAACTGCCGTTTTACTGCAGTTTGCTTAAATCAGAACATATGTGCTTCCAAAGACTATAGAGATCCCTTAGAATTATATTGGTCTTAGATTCCCACCTAGTGGAGATTCTCACACTGATTGTTAAACATTTATAGCATTTGTACAGTGTGTACTTTCAGTAATTAGCATTCTGCGTACTATTAACATGGTGCTTGGCAATTATAATGATTGAGTAGTAAGTGATATATTCATGGTGGTGAACAAAAGCATGTTAAACCGGACCAGAGCGTCCCACATTGACTGTAGGGTGTATGGTCGCCCATGAGTGCCAAAACACACTGACAGTGTTGGGACATGGACAGGATAAGTCCTTGTGAGATCCTCTTCATATTTATTTTGAAACACCCCCTCACTTTTTGTAATCAGTCTATTAAATATAGATGGAAAATATATTGTCTGAGTCATTTTTGCTTAAACACCATCAAGTGCTACCACCATCATCACTTTGCATGCAATGCAAAACTGTGGGAAAGAAAATGAATAAAGCAGAAAGAAGAAATTACAGATAGAGAATATGAGCTAAACCATTTCCTTCCGTCTTCATCTTTAAAAGGGAAGTGCTGCGTAAATAACAAGAACTGCAAACTGATGTTGCAAATGCTAGGCACACAAGTGGCCCATGGGTCAGTGCGAGCTTATAGCAGGTTGAATCTGCTGTGGGGATTTTTGTTTCGGCAGGGATTTTTAATCCATAAAAAAATCGTAATTCAGATTTTGAGATTTAACATCATGGGTTTCGCTCTTTCCTGAAAAAAAGTGAAACCAACCCAAAATGTCAACCCAAAATCAGATGGAGAGGTTATAAAACAGATGTGAGGTGTGATACCTTTTTCTCCTTCCAGTATCAGTGCTGTCTCACTCGGTGCAGCGTCTTTAACAGCAATAAACTTTTCCATGTCTGTGGATGCATGAAAAACTGCATTACTAAAGTGTCTACACTAAAAAAATGTTTAGTACTGTATGGAGAGTGGATAAGAACCTTTAGGTGAGTTAAGGCCACGTGCATTGGTCTCCATCGGAGTTAAAGGGATATGAGCGTCTTCATTTTTACTATGTAAATTTAATGATGACCTCTGAAAAACAGCAATATTTTAGGGTTGTCTCTATATAGAAAAACAAAAGTTTGTGAACACTCACAAAATACATCCATAATATGTAGTATTATGGAGTTCAACCTCACAAACCCCCACAGAATGTTGCTACTACAACTGCCTTTGTTCTTCTAAGAAGGCTCTCCACTAGGTTTTGGAACATGACTGTGAGGTTGGGTTCTGATGTTAAACGATAAGCCTCTGTGCACTCTGTGCTATTCCAGTGCATTTTGGGGGTGTCTTATGGAGTTGGGGTGAAAATTATGTGCAAACCAGTTCTCTGGACAGACTTTCTGTAAGGATGATGTCATGGAAGCAGACCCTATAAATGTGCCATTGCCTCTGGGGTATCAATACATCCCATTGTACTCCCGAACCCAGAATTCAGAGTCCAGGACTGTATGCTCATTATGAATGTGTTAGACGTGAGAGTTGAAATTGCCCATATATTTGTTCTTACCCTGCTTTTTCTCTTGGCATAGCACAAAAAGATGACAACCACCAAACATATCAGGAGAGTGATGAAGATAATCAAAAAGACTGAAGGAGGAAAAACAAAAACTAATCATTGCACGGTTAACAATTTGGTGAAGTTAAATTAAAACACCAGTATCTAAATTAAACATATATATCTTTAAAGAGGAACAGCCCATGGTAAATTAAAGTTTTTTTTTTTTTTATATCAAACACATTTTGCAAAAAACATTAATTAAGACACAATATTGGTACAGTCACTGGCTTAGTTATCTTTCAGCATTGCCTAATAAAATATATTGAATCATTCGTTTTGTATACCTGCTTAGTCCAGCACACTAACACTCTTACACTGAAGACACTTGAGATGCCAGTTAACCTTAAGTTTTTAGCTTTTAATTAACTTAAGTTCCAGTTAATAGTCAATCTTTTTATTCCCCCTTCTTGTCACTCCATATAAAGGTTATTTAAGAAGGGATGATAGTGATATGCTTAAGTATTTAATATTGTCTTACCGGTCTTAAGCCGTTTTTTCGCCAGGGGCTCTGCAAAACAAATCGAACATACAATAGATTTTATTAAATAAAAATATTTCCAAATGAAACTACGATCATCGTTAAAATGAATACTGTACATACTGTACATAACAGAATTGACAGCCATAGTTTGACAGGAACATTTGTTGACGTTTGTTTTGTCTCCAGTTAATATACAGTATTAATTCTAAGAGAGAATTATTATTTACTGCATTATATAGGCGACTTAATGCTGAGCAGCTTACAGCAAGTTTCTTTCATTCCTATCGCCATCGGGCTGTTAATCATTTTTACTGTCGTCATTTAAAAGGAAACACAGCACTAGTGTTATTGTAGTTTTTGTTCTTGTATATTTATTTGTTGTCTATGTTTGTACTTGTATAAGTATAAACAGAATTGCCCTTTGGTATAAATAAAGGTGTTTGTGTAATTGATGGTATTCTCCATACATTCCTTATGCAAGTACATTTTCCACAGCAAGGCAGGAACAACCCTAGACAGGGTGCCAGTCCATTGTAGGACACTTACACCCACACACTAGGTGCACTTTAGAGACACCAAATAACCAAATAACCAAATCACAAATAAACCGGAGTACCCAAAGAAAACCCACACAGACATGGGGAGGTCATGCAAACACAGAATCCTTTTTGGGTAGTGTAAAAATGAGGGTTTCATTTTGCCAATTAGTGTATAATGTGACTCAAACTGCTCAAAACAAAACCAAATATTGCTTAGAAATGCCATTAAATGCTAAAAGAATGCAAAAATATGTGTTTAGCTTATATACTCACTGGACAAAAAAATTGTCAGCATGTAATACCTCTGTCACGATCCTGTGGAGAATTTCCTGTAGGATTTTTTGCCACTGCTGTTAGACCTGTTTGAGCATGTGCTTTTCAGCTTGCAAGTTCAACTACTTCCTTCACACTACGCCCTTCGGCACACCCAAATACTATCACTAATTTATGCCAGTCATTAACATCTGCTGTGACACATGAACTGCACTGTACCACCTCTTCTCAATCTATGAATCCCATTGCACACGCGCAATGTATTTATAGCCCAGTCATCCTTGTGCCACGCCATCTGCAGGAGCCTGAAGTTACTTCCACCTTAAACATGCAAGATGACTAATGTTTTATCCTGGAAGTATATTCATGTAAAAAAAAGTCATGATTAGCTATTAATTAATTTCATTCATTTAATTGCTCCTTTAAATTAATCAGGAATATGGGTTGCTAATCATTTTATCTAGCTGAAGCATCCACTGGTAGATCCACTGGTAGTTCATCCTAGGGATCAAGGACACTGCATTGGTCTGTATCATCATGAAATACATATCTAAATCAGTACAAGATGGCCTACGTGCAGTTGTAGCTGTGGTTGTTGTTGATCTTGCTGGAGGTTTAGGGGGCTGTGAGCTCGGATTTTTATCATCCTTAGGTGCTGGAGATGGCAAACCTTATAAAAGATCACACTGTTTAGTACATTTAATTCTCTTCTGACTTTGTTTAATGTTTATATGTGTTGGTTGTAGAGAGATGGTAAGGGTGAGCACCATTTGGTGAAGTCGTCCTGGATTTAGTGGTTTCTGTAAGATAATTGAACAGATTAGAGAAAACATTACCCATTTAAGTGTATGCTACAAGCTGGTATGCCATGCCTGTTCCTTTAATAAGAACCTATAATATACATTACTGTCTGAAGCCACGGTTAGTACCGAATGGGCTACAGTCGGTAACTGAAAAAACTTTATACACTGCTCACAAAAATATTCCTTCATTTCTGTGAGCAGTATAACTTGTAATCTCGACAAAATTAAAGGTAGGATCATGACTAGATATTAGTTAGCTTAGCAAGATGAAGAACTGCTGCTACTTGGCTTTATATGGCCATATATGTGATCGTGGCCATTAAATATGGTTATATATGATGCTATATGATGTACAGTAATTTGCAAAACCTTTTTAAACAATGGTGTAATGTCAATATATAAAACATTAGACCATCGGACCAAAGAATTTCTAGAACCAGGATTCGTATAATCCTCTTTTCTACTGGTCTACCAATCATTTCAATATTTGTGAGCTTTAGCATGTCTTAGCCTATTCACCGGTTCTTCCTCAAACTATAGAAGCTTCTTTAGACTGTGGAATGGACTTGGCATCCCAGTGAAGATGACACATGGTGCATTAGGCGTACGGGCCGTTACACTGAGTACTTGCCACTGTAGCCAATACATTACTTTCCAGATTTTTTACAGTTCTAAAAAAAAAACTAAAAAGGGATTGAGAAATAAATACATATGGGCATTATATCTTTGCTAGAAGGGTGTGTCTAATCTAATGGTGACCTAAGACTTTTGTCGTCTTGTACATAATGTAGCATCAGACAGCCGGTGTCCATATAAAACCAAGTGACATTGATTCATCTTTTACTAAACAAACTAAGATCTAGTCATGGTCCTACCTTCCATTTGATTAGAATTAGTTACTGTTCAGTTTCTGACTGTAGCCCGTCTGCTACTGTGCATGTTTTGGCACCCCAAGTATATCAGGCCACTGAATAACTAATGAAAATGCTTATATTTGTTATTTTTCATTAGAAATCATATAATCAGCATAAAAAATTGAGTGAAATGTTGAATCTGTGAAAACATACATTTAAATTAAACATTGAAGCTGATAGATGCTGATACTGCTACTCAAGTGTAAGGGGAGGTCGCACTAAATACTTTCCACTTTAGCCTACAGAAGCTATTTTTTTCAGATAGTTTTCAATGTTTTAATACTGCATGAATATTTCCTTTATATTTATATGTTTGGATTATAATAAAGACGCTGAGTAATAACTATATATGTTCATGACACATTATTACATTGCTAAAACAATGGGTTATATAATCTAATTACACCATTGCTAAAACAATGGTTTATCTAATGGTGGCCTAAGACTTTTGCGCAGTACTGTAGGTCAGGTGACCAAGGAGGTATCTTCATGACGATCAGTACTTTTTGTTCTTTGGTCTTCAAATTGTTGATGCAAAACTTTGAGATGTAGGTCGGGTGTGAATATTTCCATATAAAGAAGCATTTTCACTGGTCTTTTTTTAGCCTTCACTGTATATTTTGTAACATTTGGGAGTGTTAACACAGTAAGTCATGGCCTGGTAAAAAGTAGCGTAACTGCAACACAAGTCACATTGTCTGATGTGGAAACAGTTTGACATACTTTTGGTTAACGTAGTTGTAGCAACAGGTCGAGTTGTTACTACAACTGTTGGTACAGCAAACTTAGATGAGTTGCTTTCTGAAAGATAAGTGAACAGATTATTTCTAAACACCTATTAATTCACATATTCATTATGTACAACCCAAAGCAGAAAAAAATGGAAAGGTATGGAAAATTCATATTTTTAAAAAAATGCAATGTTTTTGACATTTATTTTCACTTTTATTTAATTAGTAAAGCTCAAAGTAAAACTCAAAGTGTTTCATATTGTCTCATCAACTGCATTTCATTTGACAATAAACTTCCATTCCTGTATTTCAGACCTACAACACATTCCAAAAAAAGTTGTAACTGTAATTCCATGCCATTCCTTCTCACAACGCCAAAGATATGTTTGGTACCGAGGGTTTTTCCCCCAATCTTCATGCAAGTCACATCATTATTTAAGTTAAATAACCCCATCCCAATTTTTGAGGAGCCTGAAATGCAGGAATGGATGTTAATTAACAAATGAAATAAAGATCACCAGGCAAAACATGAACCATATTAGATACCATCTGCAATAAAATGAAAACCAAAGTAAAGGTAATGGAACACTGCATTATTTATGTGCATTTATTATATATGTCCATTTTCTATACTATCCCAACATTTCTTTTGATAGAGATTTTATACAAAAGCTGAGCAACTCAGAAGTAAACGCTATCACTATTAAAAATGACTGCTATGTTTACTATGTTTTTTTTTACACAAAAACTTAAGAAACTAAAGAAACAGATTGTGCAATGAAAAATTTTACAGCAAAAATTAACCAAATTTTTATCCAATGGCACTCTAAACAGATTTGGCAATAATAAGGTACTCAGTACTGTAACCATTGCAAATTTAGACTCGCATGCTTTTGGTCCAGATAGCTAGATTATTATTTTCTTGTAGGTAATAAGCAAGTTAATTACTCCTGGTTGGAGGATTACTGAGTTATTTAAGGGTTGTGCGCTCTGGGTTTAGAGAAAAAATACTGCAATCTGCAGAACTGTTGGAAAACATCAAGTAGAATAATTTTTATTTCTCAGACAATCTCAGTGTAGCATTAATTAACAAAAGAAGCAAGACACAAACTATTGGACAAATCAATAGTTTGTTTTATACCATTTGTCCTATTGGATGAAGTTACTGCTGGAACTGTCCTTGATGAAGTGTTGTATGTAGAAATTTCTGAAAGATAATTCAACTAATCAGTGAAACTCGTTATACTCTGTCAAAAAGCTTACCCTTTTATAACACTGCAATATGAATTCATTCAGACTCATTAACTGACTGGTATTTAACTTTTAATGACATTTCATGAAAATAAAAGTGGATCAATTGCAAATGTATTGTCAATGTACATGGGTGCTATAAAACCTGTCTCCTAGAGACTACTTTTGGGTAGTGTTCCTCTCGGTGAGAGATTGTTGACTGCTAGACATTCCTCAATGATGCTCTTAAAGACATTACACCCAACCTTTGACTGGGGCCACATCATTGGACTGAGAGAAGCAGGATGGACATTTCGACGAATTGCCCAGAGGACAAATAATTGTTTTATGCCAATCTGAAATCTTATACCTTTTTCTCCATTGGCTGTATCTTCAAGTCTAGGTGTGACAGCCATTAAAATGTTGCTGGATATATTACTTCCTAACAAATTTGAATTAGAATTGATTACTGTATAAAATGACTATAGTCCATTGGTGGTGTGTTATTTTGTGTTACACTGATATTGGTGGATCAGACACAGCAGTGCTGCTGGACCTTTTAAACAGCTCAAAGTCACTGTTGGGAAATGTGCACTAACCAGAAATATCCAGCCATCAGCATCCTATGAGGAGCATCCTGTACCACTGTTAGTGAACTAAAGGATGCTTAACACAGACTGGGTGCAGCAGGTGAACTACTGTCTCTGACTTTACATCTATTAGATGGATATATTAGGTGTGCCTAATAAAACTCCATCAACACTGCTGTATCTGAGCCACTTGTACCAGTGGAACACAGTTCTCCTATGTCAGTATCACTGTGAATGATCGTATTGTGCTGATACTGATCTACTACTAAAATCATACCTACTTTACGACAGTCCTGTGAGGTCTGGACCTGAAAGCTAGCAATGTATACAGTTGGATTACAGTCTGTAATTGTTGAATTACAGTTCTGATACGATGTTACCTGTTATAAGGTTATGTTACCTTGTGCATTAGTTGGTTCTGGCTTTCTTTCACCTGGAGTTGTGTCTAACATGTCATCTATGTGACAGAAAAAAAACATATAAAGACGTTAGTTGAGTTGTGTTAGTTGAGAGTTCATAATAAATAGGCTGGAATCAGTATAATTCCTTGTCATTTGCATTTACCTAAGACCAAGATCTCTTCAGGTTCTATTTCTTAAATATGGATAACGTTATTGTAATAACAGCAGCAGTGGAAGCTGTAATGTTCAAATGTAACTACATTGATACACAGCATATTGAACCTTCAAGCAGATGGGCTACATTAACAGAAGAACACTCCTGATGCTGTCAGCTGTCAGTCAAGGACAGGCAACCGAGGCTACAATTTGCACATACTCGCCAAAACTGGAAACAGATTGGAAAACTCTGCCTGGTCTGATGAGTCTCTATTTCTGCTGCGATATGTGGATAGTTGGGACAGAATTTGACAAAACAACATGAACGGATGGATCCATTCTGCCTTTATCAACAGTTCAGGCTGCTGGTGGTGTCATGGTGTGGGGACACACTTTGGGGCCCTTAATACCGACTGAGAACTGTTTAAAGACCACATACCACCACATCTCTTTATGACCATATTGTGATGACTACTTCCAGCAGGATAACGCACAATGTCACAAAGCTCAAATCATCTCAAACTGGATTCTTGGACATGACAATGAGTTCACTGTACTCACCCAGCCTTCATAGTGGCTAAATTATCTATAGAATGTTTCCAGCACCTTGTTGAATCCATGACAAAACAAATGAATGCACTTCTGAGTCCAACCCAGTACTAGCAGGGTGTACCTAATAAAGTGGCCATTGAGTGTACTAGTGAGTGCCAATTGTTTGAGTTTTTTGTCAGCAGTATATTTTGGTGTATGTTCCCAGCCTTAATCATAAAGAAGCGTGCTGAGTGTAGCATATTATATTGTCTACTATTGCGTAGACAATAAACACATTTATGTCAATTGCTAAGTTGTTATTTATTAAAAAAGAGTTTATTTACAGTCAGGGGAAAAT
Source organism: Parotocinclus haroldoi (assembly GCA_034779995.1). Lineage (NCBI taxonomy): Eukaryota > Metazoa > Chordata > Actinopteri > Siluriformes > Loricariidae > Parotocinclus > Parotocinclus haroldoi. The sequence goes on from JAUZST010061198.1 coordinate 22,781, forward strand.
GTGGCAGATTTATAAGGTAAGCTGTTACTTTCTGTTACTTGAACAACATATACCAGAAAGGAGACATGAATGAAGTGTTACTATGATAAATTACACATATATAATTAAAACGTTCAGTCATAATAACTCTGTTATAGAACATCATTAGAATCAGAACTGAATACTTTATAATACTGTATATTACTATTTTAAAAGAAAATAACATTTCTTATTAAGTCTGTTAAGTTCATAATACTGTAAATAATTATGCCAAATATTATTTTCCACTAAGTACAATCATGTTGGGGTTTAGATGAAATTTTTGGGGCATTACCTGCTTCAGTTAAGCCACCCTGTTCAGCAGCTGTTGGTGTTGGGACCAGAAAAGCACCTGTTTGGCAAAAAACAAGAAAG